>CATIWR010024918.1:0-74872 GCA_949677035.1 Omphalea diandra
GCTCTTGACGAGGAAAAGGAGAAACTTCTAACCAAAAAGTTTCTGCCTTCACAGAACTTTTTGGATCTCACGTATCTCGTTAACGCTAAAGCAATCCATTCTGACTCCTATGCCTACTTACTTGGCGCATACGGAGCACAACGACAGGAAAGCTCTCAGGCTTCAAAAAGGAAGCGTCTCCACATTGAAGCAGTTCTTTCTTCAGCCCCCTCTGCTGCTCCTCCACCAACGCCAACCGAGCAAGTGTCGCTCTCTTCCATTGACTGCAAATTAGATAAAATCATGCGTATGATGAAGAGACGATCACTCTTCCTCTCCCATCTCCACAGCGACATGGTGGATTTACAGGAAAAACTTGGCATTCCACCCTGTCACCTCCCCGATTTTACGGACTTCGAAGATACTCAAGACGGGGACCAAGGCGTGGATGATGGTAATGAAGTTGAAGGTGGCCTCCCACAAACAGCAACAGATTCATCTGATTATGATAGTGACTCCCCAACCTTTTAGCAATTAGGTTTCATGTTTGTATTTTGTTTTGTCTTGGTTAGGTTACCCTTTGTAATCACAGTTTATGCATATATAAAACTTTGTTTTTTGTGCTCTCCATATCTAAGTCTTATGCTTTCTTACATTTATTCTTTTTGATCTTGCTAAAGAGGGAGACAAAATAAAGAATCATGTGAAAAATTGAAAGAGATAACTAATTAAGGGGGAGTATAGCATAACTTAAGTAACTGAGGCAAACCAATTTTTTGATACATTATGATTCAATATTATTTCTCTACACTTATTTTTAACTTTGGATCAATCTAAGTTGTCAAAATCAAAAAGGAGGAGATTGTTGAACTAGGATAATCAATCCTAGGTTTAGAACCTCTTTTGATCTTGACAAAGTAAATTGATCATCACTAACATTTCAAATAAGTGTTATTGTTGCAGAATTGAATCAATCTCTCAAGAAGAAATGAAGAAGTTGATGAATTCCAAAGTAACATGAAAATCGCGACCGCAACCTATGATTCGCGACTGCGACTCATGTTAAGACATGCTGAAAATCAAACAGGCAAAATCGCAGTGCCATTCTCGGCCGCGATCCTTGAAAAGAGAGAAGTCAGATTGACATAGATGAATTTGCGGTAGAAGTCTCGGCTGAGTCGCAACCGCAAATTTCAAAGAAATTCAAGAGGGAAGCAAGTCCACAACCACAGCCTGACAAGTGTCCCATAAAACTGTTGGAAATCAAAAATCGCGAAGACATCTTGTTGGTAGCAACTGCGATCTTTGTGGAAGAAAGTTAACCAATTTGGCAGTTGGATTTGCGACCCTTGTCGCGTCCTGTGCAAGAAAAACTCGCGACCGCGACTTCTGAAAGTAGGTGAAGGACAGCGGCTATATTTTCCTAGTGAACTAATAAGAAGTTGTCACGTAGACTAGCCGTTAGAAACAAACGGGGTTTCCCTTGAAGAATTTGGATTTCGCGACCACGATTTCACCCTGACAAGCATTAAATGCAAAATTTGTCAAGCATGTCTCAAAGATTTAGTGAGCTATGATCTGCAACGGCTCTTTGGTGAAGTTTGGCTATAAATACCCCACCAAACAGCAATGAAGCAGGTTGCTAAGAAATTTATTACAATTATTGAAAGCTCTTAATCTTTGCTACTCATTTTCTTCATCTTCTTTACATGTGTTAGGTGTGAGCATTAAACACCAAAATTGTAAGGTTTTTGTGTTAGCCTAGAAAACATTTTGTTGTAAGGTTTTGTGTTAGCCTCCAAAAACACTTTTAAGAAAGGTTTAAGTGTAAACCTGTTGAAACACTTGAGTGAGGTTTTGTGTTAGCCTAGAAAACACTTTGTTGTAAGGTTGTGTGTTAGTCATTAAAACACAAGTTGTAATAAGTTGGGTGTGAGCTTGAAAATACCATTGATTTAGTGAAATACCAAATTGAGTGATTGAGGAGTGAACGTAGGGTTAGTTTTGCCCGAACCACTATAAAATCCTTGTGTCTTCATTGTTCTTTCTTCTTCTCTTCATCTCTGTTTTAAAATTTTATTCACCAATTCAACCCCTCTTCTTGGTGTTGAAGGACAACATAAATAATTTGAAATTTCAAAATACTATCAATTTTTCATTTTTAAAATCTCTAAAATTTCTATTTGATTTTAAAAATTTTCAAATTAGATTCAAGCATGCTCACCCTGAGATTTTGGAACCCCAATTTAAGTGCAATTAACAACTTATTTAATAAGAATCTAACTCACTACAACTGCCCGCTTAACTTGCCGACACCTTCCACAAGATTCTCTAGCAGCCACTTGTCAACGACCTCTCCGGCCACCATTCTCCACCACTTCGTCTTCACCCTCTCGAATAGTGATGGACTATCAAGTAAATGGCCTAATTGGTACCATAATTATGTGCATTATATTCATTTAGTGCTACTAAAATTAAATGTATTAAAATGATACCACATCATATTGGCATTTCTAAGTTGTGATTTTCAGGCCTATTTTCGGCCTAATTATAACACATCAGCCGGCAACGTACCTTTCAACTTCCATCTTACCCAAAATTGTCCAAGTCAGCAACCTAGTCATCAAGGGAAAATGACCAATATGCCCAACTCCCATTGTTTCAATCGGAGTTTCCTTTTTGTTTTGGGTCCTTCGGGGTGTCTTCGGATCTTAGTTCTTTGGTTGAGTCGGTCGTCAGTTCTGCTGAAGAGAGCGACGAAGAGGACTGCCTTACTGTCTTAACTTGTCAAATGGCTCGCTATACGCTTGAAGACGACTTCAAGGGAAACGAAGCCACCAAGGTATTATTATATTGTATTATATACGCACTAAAAGCTCGAAAGTATTGATGGGGCTTTTGTTTTTAATTTTGCAGGGTTGGGTTGTATCTGGTTCACCGCGGTCCACGCTATGGTGGGGGGGATGGGGGGAGGGGCCATGGCAGTCCAGACTCTAAGCTTGCGTCACCCCGGCCACTTGGGATCTACTATACGCGGCTGCTGGTGAAGTGGCTAAGATGAGAATGAGGAAGAAGATGGGTACGGATTCAACAGCCATATCAGAGAAATCTTGGGTCCAACTGCAGAACCCGCTCCAGTCTCTGTTCCCGTTAGCAACTCAAACCCTGATGTGGATCTGCATATGAACAAGTCCCTTTCCTACCAAAAGCTGCAAGCATCTCAAATAATAACCCTCTCTCCCCCCGCCGTCAAATGACACTCAGTTTATGAATTCACATCTTGGGGTTATTATGGGCAGGGCAGACCAAGAGCACTGGACTTGAATTGTATCATCAGCAACAAAAACTCAAATAGTGGTCCAACCAGAGGAAGTTCGGCGTATTTGCCATTTTGACATGATGACTAGATTGTTGACTGGGATAATTTTGGGTGAGATGTAGGTAGATGATGTGTTGGCAACTGATGTGTCACAATTAGACAGGAAAATAGCCCAAACCATGATTTGAAATTTTAATATGGTGTTTCGATATCATTTTAATACATTTAAATATAATAATACTAAATAGATACAATCACATAATGATAGTATCAATTAGGCAATTTACTATGAAAGTATCTGTTCACTTGGATCGGGTTCACACTTGAGATCTGGATGAGGTAACGGTGGAAAAATGATCTTGTGTTATTGTAGTTTTTTTAGTTCTTATTTTTGCAGTAACGAGTGAAAAATCAAAGAACTTTACTGTGATAAAGAAATAATTTAATAATTATATATTTAATTTTTAATTAAAAATAAATTTTAACATAAAAGTAATTTAATATTCCTTCTATCTCATAAAAATAGACTTATTTTATTTTTTTTATTTGTATCAAATTATAGCTCACGTTTTTGTTTGAAAGTATAATTAATTTATTAATTTTTCAATGTTCTCATATTTAATAGGTCTTGTTATCAATAAATATAGACTATCATTATTTAATTGTGATTGAAATAGTATGAATTAACATATATTAAAAAAAATTTAGATAACATTAATTGTTTTAATTATATAAATTAAAATTTCTTAATTTATGCAAAGTAGAAACAAGTCTATCTTGGTTGATAGAGGAGTAATTTTTTATTTTAATTAATAATTATTTTTAATTAGGTAGTTTTCTATAGAAATTATAATTTCTTATGTGTCAATAGTAACAAATGTCAAAATTTTTATCTTTAGTTAGTTGACAAGTTTGAAATTAAATAAATTTTAAATATTAATTTTATCTCAATTAAATATTTTTTAAAAAAATAATTAGTTGATAAATAATAATTAAAAGTAATTATATATATATATATATATTGATTGTAGAGACAAGTGTAATAAACAAGGCTAAGAAACAATATCTCAAAACCCACTGCTGTCCAAATTATCCATTAACATTCTCAAATCCATTATTTATCAACAAAAGTAACCATAGATGCCAGCCTTAATCAATAAGATATAATTTGTCATGAGAGGTTTTTGGAGAAATTCTTAAATAAATGGAGTCCACACATTATATATAGATAAATTGAATAAAAATACATCTTTCACATTATCTGTAAATAAATTCAATAAAAATACATCACATTAAAGATGTTATATCACTAAAAGTAATTTGTTAAATTTTAATATCAATAATGCGATCCATCAAAAACAGAACAAGTCATTGTCAAATTTATTGTTCCCATTATCATGGTTTTGAAAACTATATTGGATCGGCTGGTTGAGCTGGTCAAATCGGGAACTAGGCATCTCTCCGGCTAAAAATCTATTCTATAATCTAACATATATTCAATTGAGAGAAACTGGCTAAATCCGGACTGAGCCGAGTGAACTGATAAGATATAAAATTAAATATAACCGAATTTATAAAAACCACATCGTTTGCTTTGCAATAAAACCTATCCCTATTTTTCTTGCTTCAGCTCTTCAATAAACTCACTTCCTCTTCTTTTTCTAGCACTTCTTCTCTTCGACAAATCCACTTTTGCTTTTCGACAAACTCGTCGACACCATTTCAATCTGCACCATTCTATTAGCACTCATTGGCGGCACTTCATCAGCACCACTCCATCAATAGAACCGACACAATTCCTCTCTCTCTTTTTTTTTTCTTAAGTTTTTCTCTGTTCAACTGAAATAATTTCTTCTTTTAATAGGTTTGTTCATTGCAATTCTCTTTTCTATTTTAATTTGGCTCTTGGATTGAAAAAGTTGCTGTGTCTTGTGGAATTCTATCTTGGGTCAGATTTAGTTTAGTTGTCTCCAAAATTCTTGTCCTTTAAACGAAATTAAACAAGAGCAGTGATATGAAAACCTTAGTTCATGAATTTCAGTACAATTTTATAGTTCCTTAACACAACCTTTGGAATGATGCTCGATTTATAACTACCATGTGATTGTTCTTCATCTTTTAAAAAATCTTCGATTTTCTGGTGGTTAGGTGGAATGATTCATTCTGTTGATTATGGAACAAGGATTGTATGTTATATAATTAGTTAATCACCTTTTTTTAATGTC
Source organism: Omphalea diandra (assembly GCA_949677035.1). NCBI lineage: Eukaryota > Viridiplantae > Streptophyta > Magnoliopsida > Malpighiales > Euphorbiaceae > Omphalea > Omphalea diandra. The sequence continues at coordinate 5,524 of CATIWR010024918.1, forward strand.
ATTCGGTATATGTGCCTCCATGTTCTGTGAGAAGGTTTTCTAGTTCATGTTGTGATTTTTGAGAAATATTGTTTACAGGACTTGAGGATGATTTTTCTTTCAGTTAACGTATGATTTTATTTTCTATATCCATGTTCTGTGTGAAGGCTTTCTTTTCAGTTCATGTTATGCTATTTTTCTTGTGAAATATAAAATATAAAATATATATTAAATAAAGCTTGTGAACCAGACTGATTGGACCAATCAAACCGACTAATCCGAGAATCAGTCACAAAATTGGTTCTGGTCCGGTTTTACACACATTGCCCTCTATTGAAAGAGGTCTCCTTTCCAATAAAACAAAATTATTGCACGTCAGACAGAATTTTCCTAACTAGTGCTCTATTTATGTACCAGAAGAGGAGTATTACCATTAATGGAGCTGCTGCCAAAAACACCGTCGTTTTAATATCCTAATCTCATAAGTGACCTCGAGAGGCACCACCAACAAATCCATCACGTCAAGCCAAACACCGCCTGCCGTACTTCGCTAATCTCTATAAAATCATCCAGCCTGAAACTAAAGTTCACTCTCCCATTCAAAATCTAGGGTTTCCACTGTCATGGAAACCCTAATCCCCCTGTTCTTCTCCTTTTTCCTCCTTATATATCTCGCGGCCCACTTCGTCGTTTTCCGCAACTGGGCCCCCAATCTCCAGCCCGAAGCCTCCAGCTGCCTAATCTCCCTCTTCCACGGCACTCCTGCAGTCTTCCTATCAACCTACGCCATCCTCTCCGACCCGGCACGTGGTTTCTCCTCCATCAATACCACACCCCAATCCGCCGTTCTCGACTTTAGCATCTCCTACTTCTTAATGGACCTTATCCACTACCTCATTTTCAACCCGAACGACGTCCTCTTCATCGCCCACCACCTGGTCACCCTCTTCGTCTTTCTCACTTGCCGCTACCTCGTCTTCCACGGCGCCTACGCCATACTCTCCCTCTTGATCCTCGCTGAGGTCACTAGCTTTTGCCAGAACGTGTGGACCCTCGCCTCCGCGCGCAGGAGTGACTCGAGGCTTGCAGCTAAGGTGTATCATTTTTTGTCTCCGCCTTTTTATGCGTTTTATTCTTTTGTTCGGGGGTGTTTGGGTCCTTATTTTGTGTATCGGATGGGTGTGTTTTATTTCAGTGGGGTTGCGGATATTGTTATTCCTAAATGGGTTTGGATTTCCTGGATGCTGGTTGTAGTTACCGCCATTTCTGTTAGTATATTGTGGATTACTAATTTGTGGGTCCAACTGTATAGAGATAATTGTAAGGGCGAATTCAAGAAGAAATCAAAATAATAAGGGTTAAAGATGTGACCTTTATGATTTTGTTTTTTGTAATGTTTTTTAAATTATATGTTAGAGAGATGGGTAGAGAAAATTTTCAAGTTATAGAGATGTGTAATGGTGGAAGTTCCATGTTGGATTTTCCATATTGACATGTTTCTTTTGTATTGTTAAATGATTTTTTTTTTTCATAATGAAATTATGTTGAGGAAGTTGCTACGTTTCTTTTTAATGTATTTTTCAATCTTGTATTCGAAATTATTATTATTATGATGATGGTTGATGTGGCTCCAGCTGAGATTTGAACTTGCAACCTTACAACTCTTGAAGACCACTGAACCTAACACTCATTGATTTGCTCCCGAGTTATTTGAATTCGTTTATGTTTATGTTCTTATATTCATATTAATTGTATTATATGACTAGATTTCCTGTGATCTAATTGAGGTTTCTGCAAAGTGTGATGATTTGATAATTTTAAACTCTGCATAGTGAAATATCGTTGGTATGAACTTTTTATTTCAGTCCAGACTCTAGATTGGGTTGTTCACTTTGCTAGGGAAAATAAGTATTGTTGCTAGAATATGATAGATATTAGTACAAGATATATTTTACATTGTTGTTAGTGGGATTGTCAGAGCGGACCAATGAGAAAGGTGTAATTTGATGAACAATTAGTAGTTGGTTCTGAATTTATGAAGTTGGCTATTTGATCATCTACTTCTACCAACCGGTTTGAATATGGCAGTTGCACCGTCCCTTCCACGGCAATAGAGATAATGTTAATATCCATATGGATGGTGTTGGTACTGAAGCTGTGACTTTTTACTGTAGTAAAAGGTATAGTATGTGGTAACAGCTGAAACAGAACTGTCTTTGTTCCTTGCCATGCTAGGAATTCTACTGCCTAGTAATTCTTGTTCTTGTGATGTGTGAATTGCAGAATTAGACTGATCTTTCTTCTCTCTCTTCCAGTCTTTGACCCTAATAATTTGTTGCTGTTAGCTGTTTGTGTTATGTTACATGAATGGCAGGTGAAGAGCTTTTGGAGTAGGGGGCAGGGACATGTTTGCCATTTCCTACTGTGATGGGAAATATACTAGTTTGGAAATCTGCATCCTAAAGTATTACATTTACTTTCAATTTCAGGCTTGTAACAATTACTGGCATATTTTTTCTTCTCTCAAAGCTACGTGATGTGAAAGTTAGAGATTGTCTATGGAAGGGAAAGCAGATAATAATTTTGCGTTTGGGGCTTTATTTGTTTTTATTGAGGCTTATCATACGAACATGCCTGGATTTTCTTTTTTGTCATGCTCTAAAGATGAGTTTTTATTCCCTGCTCTATTTTATTATGACTGAACAACCAAGATTTTGTAGCAACATATGTGACAGTGTCCAACGTTAAGAAATTAAGATGATTCAGCTGTTCATATATCCATCCTTTTATGCCTATACAATAAGTTGAAATTCTTCTAGTCTTTCTTCCTGTTGATTAATTGTTTCTTTTTCAAGCAGGGTGTAAATGAGTCTAAGTCAAACCGAGTATTAACATGCTCAAATTTGACTCGTTGAGATTAATCCATCTAATAAATGAGTTGAGCTCGAGTTGATTATCAATAAAATTGTATAAAACTTATGAGAGTTCAATGGAGTTAAGTTTTTTAATAAAATTAAATTATAAATGAAATATTAATAATTGTTTTAAAAATTAAGATTTATATTTAAAAAAATTGATGTATTTATTAATAGGTTTAATAATATAAAAAAATTTAAAAATGTTTGATTTTTTTTTTTTAATGATTTTATTCAAAACTCGTGAAATTGATATTTTTACTCAAATTTGTGTCAATTTCACTTGTGGTCAAAATCAAACTCCTAAATGGGATTCATTAGCTAAGTTGGACGCATTATAGAGTAACATCATCACATGGTTAATTTAAAGTTAATCTTAAAAATAAAAGATGTACGAATCAAACGGATAAATTGCATTTAAAGTTGCCTAAATATAAGGTTAATCTTAAAAATAAAAGATATACTAATCAAGTGGATAAATTGCATTTAAAGTTACCTAAATATAAGATTTATTCTGAAAAGGTCACCTAAGAACTATCAAAGTTATTAATTGACAAATTAATTCTAACAGAGTGTGAAATTCAAACTTGGTATAATTTAAAGTTACATACACATTCCAAACTTGGTATAATTTTACCTCCTTCTACTTCATTCTTCATCGTTCTGCCAAGCCACACACCATCGTAATCGCGGCACACCTCTCTCACCCTCATCACACCGCAAGCCTCTCATCCTCATCAGGTCCTTGTCTCATTGCAGCAGCAACAGCTCCCTTGTCTTCATCGCACATCAGCAACCTCTCTTTTGCGAAACGAAGCACATCGCAACTCCCTTGCCTCATCATACACATAACAACCTCTCTGCCAAACGAGGCACCTCGTAGGCAGCTTGTGTCCTCATCGCACTTCGTAGGTTATCAATATCACACCATTCTTTGATTTTGATTTTGACTGTCACCGTCAATTTTTGTGTCTGAAAACCAGATATGTATTGTGTTATGGCAATGCATAATGGGTTTGTAAGATTGCTCAATTTACTGTTTTCTGCTACATACATTGGACGCAAAGGTGGAAATTTTGATCTAAATTTAATTCATTCTCTTGTTTTTCAGAGTTGTTTTGTTACAGAGATTGGTAAGTGCGCCATACAGAGAGTGAAAATTTTGACAAAAACTTTCGTATACCTTTTGCTCATTTTCTTATTCTAAATTGTTGGCTTACATCCCTGTGAAGAATGATGTTTATTTATAAAAGTAGTGGGCTGCTTTCTTTTGGTGACTAACCAATTCTGAGGGATTCATTTTTAGCCTGTTGGGTTCATCTTTGCATAAATAGTAATAAAATTTTTTTGGGGTATTCACCATGGTTTTCTAAAAGCTAATGAAATCCCAATACAATTTTTCTGGAGTATCAGTTAGTCTAACTTAATGCATGTATGAGTTGGGTTGTTATTTATCGTAGTATATCTCTGATTTTTATTTTATTTTTAAGATAAAATTTTACTTTTATTAATTTATGTTTTTAAATAAAAATTTTAAAGTCCAATAATATAAAAAAAAAACCAATGAAATTAAATTTAATAAAAAGTCCAACAATATTGGGTCTTTAAGAAGCCCAAACTGAAAAATACAACTGAATCAAACCAAATTTTCGGTTTGGTTCGGTTCGGTAATATATATAGTTTGATTCGGTTTGATTTATAAAATTCGAAAACAGTTTTAAATGGTTCAATTTGATTTAGTTCAGTTCGGTTTGAACAAAATGCTCACCCTTAGTCGAATCATTGAAGGAGAGGAAATGATGTTCATCTTTTTTTTTTTCATTGCATCATAACTTATTTGATAAGAAGAGAAAGGATAGCGTGAAGTTTTTAAAGAGAATTGGAGTGAGGATTAGTTTCAAAAGTAGCTATTATCCAAGAATAGATTGAGTTTGTAAGGAACCGACAAAGGAAGCATCGGGCTATTGTAAATTATTAAACTCATATGAGGATATACTATCGGGATTTGGATTGATAGTTGTGAAAAATGAAGTTATTACATAATACATCTTACAAAAGCTCAAAGTTGGAATTCAGAGTTATTATTTTTAGGAGAAAGGATAAAAAAACATCTGTTAATGGTTAGGTCTATTAAATATAATAGTTATTGTTTGATACTTGTTATTACTACTATTGCATGTTGGTAAAATATTTGATTTTTTGGCTTCTAACATTATTGGGATCTTATGTTTAGATATAAAAGCATAATATTGCATTGATGTTGTTGATTCTATTAGTTTTATATTATTGTGTTATTATTATGGATACTATTGCATGTTGGTAAACAATAGATTATTGGCTTGTTTCGGTACAAAGAGCTTGTGTTGAGATAATAAAAGCTTACATATGACATTGATGAAGTTCTCTTATTCTTATATTATTGTGTAGTGTATGTAATATTATTTGAATAATGGTGACTGATTAAAGAACTTATCTTTACGTATTTTGTATTCGTTTTCAATTTCATTAAAGAACTTATCTTTATGTATTTTGTATTCGTTTTCAATTTCAAGGTTCTTGTTCTATCTTTATCTGAAAATTATAGTGCTAGAGTTAGAATATTTTTCTATTCATATGCTTTATGGTGGATGACGCGGGCCTATGGGGTACGACGAAGGTTCCATAAGCTACTTTGACTTTTGTGGTGCAAAAAAAAAAAAATTAAATTAGAAATTAAGAAAATAGTTGATGAGTGTAATGTCATTGGTGAGTTGAGTTTCAAATGGATGCTACCAAATAATACCTATGGGGATAGTGTAATGTCATTGGTGAGTTGAGTTTCAAATGGATGCTACCAAATAATACCTACGGCGATAGTTTAAAAAAACTTGGTGGGGTCTAGTGTTGAGGATAAAAAAATTGGGCGTATATATGTCAATCAAGTTGAAATAATTATACCTATTGAGGTTAGCAACAGTGTAATACATATTAAAGAGGGGATAACAAAGACTTGGGAGGAGGGTAGCAGTAGTGCTATACATAATAGAGAAGAAATGGAAAGACATAAAGGCGGTAGCAACAATGATATACATAATGGATATGAGGGGTTTGGGGTAGTAAGAATAGAGAACTTAATCAAGAAAACAAGTTTCATTTGGTGTAGATGAGAGTGTTGAAGAAAATGAGGATGAGGATTATGACTATAATGATCTAGAGACATATGTTGGATAGTGATTTTGACTTTGATGATGGTGATGAGTTTTTTGAGAAGAATGATAATAGAGACATAGAATTAGATAGGCCTTTGGAAGCTTATAAAAAAAAAAGATGGGTAGTGTTGCAGAATAGGATGATGTTGAATTAGATGATAAGTATGCTCCTTCTCATGAGTTACTTAGTGCATCTAAAATTGATAGTGATGATTATCCTAAATTTATTGTAGAGAGGGATATGAAGAACCCTATATTCAAGCTTGACATGAAATTTAAATATTTTGAATGATTAAAGACTGCAGTTAGGGAATAGGCAATAAGACATAGATTACAAATTAGGTTTAGATCTAATGACACAAAATGATGTAAAGCAATTTGTCAAAAGGGATGTGAGTTTTATATATCCTGCTTGCCTATGATAAATGATCCTAACACAGTGCAAATTAAATTAGGTGTGTTTAACCATTCATGTTCCAATAAGTCAAGTTACTTCCATGTGGCTAGCTAAGAGGTATTTAGAGACTTTAAGGATAGATCTTACATGGAACTTGAATGGATTTATCAAGATTGTTGGGGATGAGCACCAAATTAATGTGATTTGGACTAAGGCATAAAAAGCTAAAAGTATAACTATTAAAATGATAAATAGGAATGAATAAAACTAATGTAGAAGATTAAAGGATTATAAGCTTGAATTATCAAGGACAAACCTTAGTAGTATCATGCAATTTCGGAATAATGATGAGGATGTATTCTATGGAATATCTATGTCTTACTACATTAACGAATTTTTAAATCAGGTTGTAGACCTCTCATTAGTGCAGATGGGTACTTCTTAAAGGACATGTATGGGACCAATTATTATTTGTTGCAAGCATTGATGTAAATTATTGTATATTTTCTTTCGCCTAGGCTATGGTGAGGAAAGAGAATAAAGAGGCATGGAGCTGAAAATCCAATCCAATCCTTGGGATTGGACTTCTATATCTGACAAACAAAAGGTAATAATATATGTTTACCTAACTGTGATAATTACATTGTTGTATATAAATTGCCTAGAGATTTAACTTCTTTTATTTGCATTTGTGATAGAGTCTAATTCATGCTTTTGATAAGTTGAACCTTGCATCAGAAAGAAGATATTATGTTAGAGACATTAATACTAATTTTAGGAAAAATTTCAAAAGTAAGGAATTGAAGGATATGATGTTATATGAGAAAGTTTACTAATGAGATGGTTGGGATTGAGAAAAATAATAAGAATGCAGATAAATATTTGAGGAACATTGATCCCAACAATTGGTCTAGGTCACATTTCAAAACTCATTCAAGTTGTGGGTTACTACTAAATAATACATATGAATGTATGTTTTGATTCATATATTTTGGAGGCTAGGAACAAAGGAATTATCACAATGTTAGAGATAATAGGTACTAAATTAATGACTGGGCTGCATAAAAAGAGAGATGCCATAAAGAAGGTTAAAAGATTTTTGTGTCCTAAATTAAAAAAAAAAAAGGGCTAGACAAAATTACAAATTAGAGTTATTGATACTAAAGTGTGTGGTCAGGTGGTGTTCAGAAATACAAGGCCTAGACAAAATGGAAAGGAGTTACAGTTTCAGAAAATGTGATTTAATTAGCATATAATGTACTCATATTATATCTGTTGTCCACTTTTGAATGGAAATTTATCGCACTGGGTTTGAGAATATGGTGTCACACTTATAATTTTTAATTAATTGCTACTAGACACCTATAAAATTGTATCTCAATGTTTAGAAAGAAAAAACAAAATAATGCATATGATTGCTATATTAGCAATAGACTATACACTTTTCGATCAAATTTTGTTCTACACTGGTTTTAAAAATATGGAGCCACACCTATAATTTATGAATGATTATCAAAATTATGATATATGATGATCCTAAAACACCTATATAATTGTTTCTAAATACTTATAAGGAAAAAATAAGATAGTGTACAATTTTCAATTGAAATTCATACTATATTGATTTTGAAAATATAAAGTCACACCTATAATATGTGATTAATTTTTAGATTGATTTTTAGAATTAGGGCACAGGAAAATTCTAAACACCTATATAAATATTTTTAAATGCACTAAATGAAAAAAAAATATAATGCATATAATTGATATTTTTAGCCACATACTGTAACTTTTTGAATAAAATTTGTATCATGCTAGTTGTAAAAATATAGTCACGCCCATAATATATGATTAATTTTTAGATTATAATACATGCTAATTAAAGATGGTATTTTTTACCCAACTTTAAAATCCGATTCAAATCCACCCAAAAAAGGTGACTCGAATCCAATTTGAGCTCAGACAAACTTGAAATGATTCGAACCTAAAATTATCCTAAAATTTTCGGGTTAGACTAAGTTGGGTGCGGATCAACTTAATGGATTGGGTCAAAACTAATTCGAATAGGTCAATTTGTGATATGATCTAATAGACACGATGATAAAATAAACAAAGATAAGTTTTATTACTAAATATATATAATGTAGAATAATTAAAGTAAATAAAATTATTTTTTAAAATATTTAATTAAATTTAAATTTTATTTTATTTAAAATATAATGATATTTTATATTCATAATAAATTTACAATAACATATGCCTAAATTATGTCTTATTCATTGTGATAAATATATAGTAAGAATAAAAGTTATTTATTATGATAAAACAATTTTTCATAATTTTTAAGTGAAGTAATACAATAATAAAAATACTATTGTAATAATATTATTTTTTAATATATAATTTGATGGACACTAGAAATTTAGCATTAAGATATTGTGACAATATTATGAGAAAAGAGTTTATATTATAATTTATCTTGTATGCTTATTTATTATGATGAACATTTTTTAGCCAAAAAATTTTCAACTCAATGACTCATAAGACTCAAACACCTTCACAAATTTTCAATTGTATCTAAAGCTACAAATTTAGTTAATTATACCCTAATTTGATGAATTAGTTTACTTATTCATCAAGTCAAAATCAACATTTAATAAAGCGTAATTTAGAGTCAATTGACGTTTATATTTTTTCAATTAGTTCAATTAGATCTAAAATTAAGTTTGAATCATACTAAGATAATATTTTTATTTTTTACATAATTTTAAATAATTTTTCACAAAAATATTAAAGGTTATTTTTATTTTAGATGATAAATAATTTACTTTATAATAATTTCTTACTTTTAAATTATAAAAATTATTTTTTATATATTAAATAATAAACTAATAAATTTTTAATTTTTATTTCAAGGATAATTTTTGGAGAATATCAATGTTTATATCATATAATTAAATTTTTAAATATTTTTTTAAAATTTTTATTGTGAATCATTCAAATAATTTATTATTTTGAATATGCAAATTAATTTCTTACGGAGAGATTGAATTTTTTTTTTTTAAATGAGAGATTGAGAGGTTTATAAATTAAAATTTTAAATTTTAAAAATTTATAAACTTTTATATTTAAATATAAAACTATCATATAAAAGTATGTAATAAATTTATTAGAAAAAATTATATTAAATTAAATAAAAAATAAAGTTGCTATCTTAAATAAACTCATATAATTGTTTTTAAAATTATCATGTTAAATGATTTAAATAATTTTTATTTAAAATATAAAATTAATATTTTTAAAGATAGATTAAGATATTTTTTAAATTATAAATTTAAAATATATATATACGTATATATTTAAAAATAAAATGAAATTTCTTTGTATTAATAAATTTAATTAAACAAAAAATGAAGTAAATCAAATACAAAATAAAAGTATCATCTTAATTAAATTCATGTCTTTAATTTTTTAAATGTTTCCTAAAAATTTTTATTGTAAATCGTTTAAATAATTTTTAAAAAGAGATTGAGAGAAAAAAAATTTTCAATGGGAGATTAAGAGAGTTTATGAATTATAATGTAAAATTTATTTTTAAAATTTGCATTTTAAATTTAAATATAAAATTAAAATTTATTATATAAAATACATAATAAATTTAACTAAGCAAAAATGGGATTAAATTGAATAAAAAATAAAAATATCATCTTAATAAAGCCCATATAATTGATTTTTCAAAAATATTTATTAGAAATTTTATTTTAAAAGGTTTAAATATTTTATTATTTAAAATATAAAAAAATATATTTTTAAGACGATAAAGAGAATTTGTTTAAAAGATGAGAGATTGAGAAATTTTATGAATTATAAATTTAAATTTTAAAAATTTTTAATTTTTGAATTTTAAATTAAAATTCATCATATAGAGTACACAATAAATTTAATAATGCAAAATGGGAAGAAATTGGGTAAAATTTAAAGTTATCTTATTAATTATATTGTAAATTTTTGGGCTTGGTTAAACAAATTTAAAAAAGTATAAGAATCAATTGAATTTAAATATATGTTTGATATGCTTTATTAAATTCTGATTTAGAGTTGAGCTACAATTAAAATCAATTTGTTAAGCTGGAGTGTAATTGACTCAATTAGAAGTTTTCAACATAATTTAAAATTCACTTAAACATTTTAATCCAAAATTTGCCTGAATCTCTTAAATAATTTAATGTAAAAGAAATTTATTAAAAAAATTTACTTATTTTTTATAATAATTGATAAATTTGATTTTTATTACAATAAAATCACAAATTAAGACAAAATTAATTTTATCACAAAAATTTATATCAAAATATACAAAAAAAAAAAATTAATGAATGGTTTACTATTATTGCACACTGTATATTTGTAAATTAGTTTAAATTATGATATATGACTTGAAATAATTTTATTTGGGTTTAGTTCAATTGCTTATTTTTGTTATATATAGTCATTTAATTAAAAAAAATTATATTTAATTTATTAAGTGGTTAAATAAAAATGAAAATTTTTAATCAAGTTTTGTTTTATGTAAATTCTATCCGACTAAAAATATTTTTTTATAAGAAAAATTATTATTTTTCTTTTAGTAAATTATGGAAAAATATTTTATACATAATATAAAACAACTTCAAATAAACATTTTGAAAATTCAATAACAAATAACTTGACTCGATTTGAAATATCATTTTTAAGGGAAAACTTGAAACTTGAATTCGACTCAAAATTCTTTCCATACGCAAACTTGAAAGGTGATCTGGACTCGCCCGAAATTTGAGCGACCCAATCAGAAAACACCTCAATCTAGAAATGATCTAATCCAAAAATAACATGACCTAAGAATGACCTGACTTGAAATTATTCGAATTGACCTATTTGTCACCTCTAATGGTGATCTCTGACTCTTATATAATTACTTATCGATGTTTAAAATGAAAAATAAAATAGTACATACAATCACTATTTTTAGTAATAGATTGTGTTTTTTTTATTAAAATTCATATTGTGCTAATTTTAAAAATAAGCATCCATGTCCATAATCTCTTATTGATTGCAAAAATTATGATGTAAAATGATCCCAAATACCTATATAATTGTTTTTAAATGCTTATAATAGTAAAATAAAATAGTATATACGATCACTATTTTTAGTCATAAACTACTCTTTTTCAATTACAATTTATATCACATTAGTCTTAAAAATATAGACCTATATCTATGATCTGTGATTGATTGCCAAAATTGTTATTAGGATGATCACATACACTTATATATGATCTGTGATTGATTGCCAAAATTGTTATCAGGATGATCACATACACTTATATAATTATTTCTAAATGCTAAGAATAGAAAAAAAAATGTATATAATCGCTATTTCTAGTCAAAAAATATATTTTTTTTATCGAAATTCGTATTTAACCGATTTTAAAATTATAGAGCCGCACCCATAATTTATGATTAATTGTCAAAATTATGATACTAGTTGATTTTGGACACTTATATAATTATTCCTAAGTGTTGAGTATGAAAAAATCAATAGTGCATATGATTGATATTTTTGCCCTATATTATATACTTTTTGAATGAAATTCCTACTGCACTAATTTTAAAAATATGAAGTCGCATCCATAAATTATGATTGATTTTCAAAAATATGACGTAAGGTGATCCCATACACTAGAGGTGACAAATGGGTCGGGTTATATCATTTTTGGGTCGGGGTGATTTTAAGTTTACTCTTAAAATTGATATTTTGGGTTGGATTAGGTCAATTGTTATTCAATTTTAAATGTGTATTTGAATTTTTTATCATTTATGCAATATTTTCTCCTAAAAATTATTTTGAGTCAAATTTTATATAAAACAGTGTGGAAATGACTAATAGATGTGACAATCCAAAAGAGAGGTGAATTGGGTTGTAGATAAAAACAAACACAAACACAATAGAACCAAAAACAACACAAATCAATACAAAGATTTTATAGTGGTTCGACAAAGTGTTTACTCTACTCCCCAAATTTTCACTTAGGCTTTTCCATTCTTTTTCCAGTCTTAAGAACAAAACTTTTCATTTTCTAAGCTCAGGAAGAACCTTCCCATTTATAGGATGAAGAACAACTTTTTCCTTAGTATTTTTCAAGGCACAATACCAACATTTATAACTATTAATAGGGATAGATCCAAGCGATGCCAATGCCTCTCAAATCAAACAACAAATTCATTATTAGTGCTTAAGAAAATTTACTCTTAAAAGAGTAACAAAAACAATCATTACTCTGTCGAAATACAAAACAACACCATAAAAGGTTTGCATAAAGAGTTACAAAGATGGGCACTTGTTCATAAGGTTTTTTAACTTTTCTAACCTTTAAAAATGCTCCTTTTATAGCGAAAATCCAAAACTAGTTGTTGGAACAGTTAATGTTCAATCTGATAGCTTTTTTGCAAAATTAGCAATTAAAGTAGACAACATCTATTGTTTTTCATCATCCCTCATTGAACTTGTAATATTTACTTCCAATGCTTGTTAATCATCATTCAACACTTGTTGGCTTTGACAACAACATTGTTAGAGCAAGAACAATGTCTGTTGTTTATTTCCAGAAACCTTGAACGTTGTGCTCAGTTTTTAAACTTTGCACAATTGTTTTTCACGCCCATTGAGCAATTCACAACACTCATTGGAAACTCTTTCAATGTCTGTTAAGAAGGCCCAAAGACCGTTTTGAGTTCTATAAGATTTAGCTCAAGCTTGGATAATTTTTCAACACCTGTTGCGAATATGCAATGTTTGTTGCTAGGCCAAATCAACGCCTATGGCAAGGTACAACACAACTCAATCTAGAGTAATGCCTGTTGCAAAGGGATGAGCCCGTTGCAAGGTCTAGAAGGCTGATAATTTGCAGCTTCAAATCAATGTCTATTGTTCATCTTGCAATACCCTTTAAATGGTCCAACGCCCGTTAGGAGATGTTCAACGCCCGTTGAACTTGCACAACACCTTTAAACTTGTTTTGGCCCTTTAATGGTGGTTAGGTCTTGCGGTCATATGTTCTCCAAATATTCTCCCCCAAGCATTCACAACAATTTCCCCCTTTAACGTTCGTCAGGTGTATTCAAATCATCCAAAAATACTAAAGTACAAATTTTAGAACTTCTATTGGTTTTGTTATACTTTTGTTATCACTCAAAACACATCATTCAAAGTAAATGAGTGAGTCTAATGCGTCGGGGTCACATGTTTTTTAAACATTCTCTTCTTAGCATTCATAACAAACAGAACTTGATTAAAAAAATTATTTTTATTTAAATACTTAATAAATTAAATATAATTTATTTTTGAAACAAATTACTAAACTAAGTCCATGTACAATTATATTCAAGTCGTAAATCAAAATTTAAACTAATTTACAAACAAACATATAATGTTTAATGATAACAAATCAACAATTATAAAAAATTTATGTATTATAATAAACGTTTTTGTGATAGAATTAATTTTATCTTAATATATGAGTTTATCATGATAAAAAATTAAAATTATAATAATTATAATAAAAAAATAAACTTGTGGTAAATTTCTTTTATGTATTAAATCATTTAAAAATTATGGTAAAAATTTAATTTAATGATCTAAAAAATTTAAAATGTTTATGTAATTTTCAATCATATCCAAAGTTAACTCAATATTGATTTAGGCTTGAAATTGCATTGTTTAAAGTGACAAAATAAGTCAAAATTGACTAAGGGATAACTTTAGCAGCAAAGAGACATCCATCTTATGAATATGAGACAATGTAGTGATATGAATAAGGTTGGATTAGATCTTTATCCGTATACTAAAGAATAGCTACCCAGATCTATCAAATCAAGTATTAGAGTTTTGATATTCAAATTCCAACTAGACTTTTAGAAAACTTATTTCTAGCAACCTAAGTTATAAAGATTCAAAGTTGTACTAACTCAAACCCTTAATCAACCAAGCCAATTTAAGATCAGAATTAATAAATTTGTGAAATTATTAAGCTTTCACTCAACAATCTCATCAAGTCCACTCAAGAAGATAATTTAATCTCACAAGCAAAATTGCTAAAAATAATAATATTCATTGAATGAATGCATTTTTGGCTGAATATGAAAGACTATTTTAGCTTTACAATACTTAATCTAAAACCTAATAGGATTTTGTTTACATTTCCAAACAAAATTCAAGTTTTCCTAATTTAAAAAGGAAAATACAATCCTAAGCTAAATAGAAAAACTAAAGGAGCATTGTGATTGGTCAACAAGATTAGACTAAGATATGTTCCTAACTAAAGAACAACTAATCCTAAATAGATAAAGACAAAGATTTAACTTAATAAGGAAATCTTAATGTATTAGAAAACATTGTCAACTAAGAAAATCTTGCAAGAATCTTTGACTTTAGGCCTTATTTCCATGCTTACACGATTAGGCCTCTTGTTACACACCTTAGACTTCTTTTTACATGTCTTGGCAGAATTAGAGTGAGCTTTGGTGTTCTCCAAAAGTTGAGCTCCATTGTATTAAGTTAAGTGCTCCATTTGAAAACTTTAAGCTCTCATCATCTTTTAATTGGGTTTCATGCATCCTTTGCTCCTCTTGATCTAATCCAATTGTAACTCCTTATTGTATGAATGTTCAAATTGCCTCTTTAAAATTCTTAAGCCTTCACTTTGCGATTGGATCTTGAAGTTGAAGTGGATCCTTTGCTAACTTCCCTTAGTTGTCTTCATCATGTAGAAAGCAAACATAATACAAGTCTAGTTGAATCTCAAGGACGTAACATTGTTGGACATGGATCCACACAGTAAAATTCTACTAGTGTTTGAGTAAGAACTTATATTTTATTTTTGTTTAGTAGACTTAATCTATTTTGTTTTTATGTCGATGTGATAACTTTTATTAACTTATGATACTGCAATGATAATTTGACCAAAATGTAATTTAGTTATGAAATTAAACGTGGCATTTTTTGTCGAATTTCTCTTCTGCAATGATAATTTAATATTTTCTCTTAATTCTTATTAATTTATATCTTATTTGATGACATTCCACGCAATAATTCCATTATCACAAATGGATAGGACATATGCTTTCATTATATAACAAATGCAATAACTAAATCACTTTCATAACATAATTTGATCCATTTACACTTTCATAACATAATTTGATCCATTTACATCAACTAACACTATTAGTCTGTAATATAACTTTAACGAAAACACTACATTTGGACCTAACAATAAAATTCTCCCTTAGCTTATTGTTAAAGTATCCATTTCACCCTATCTTCAAACAAAGCACTGCAATTTTCACAAACTAATAATATTCACTTGACCATCATTTTCCCTAGCTTTTTTTTCCCCACCTCCACCTTTTTCATCTTGGAGAGCAGCCCCGTGATCACATGCTTTGCATATTTTTGCATTGGAGGGTCAAGCCAAAGGAAAAAATTAGAAGCTCCTCTTTTCCCTCTTAACAATAACAAAAGGCCAAAAAATTATTTGTATCAATTTTTTTATAATATAATTCCAAACCAACTCAACAAATCAGATTATGAATAAGCATTATCCCATATTTTGTACAACTAAAAAAACCTTCTTCTAGGATTCCAATCAGTCCAGGAACACTTTAGGAGAGCAGCCTGTCGATAATTGAAGGATGGAATTGCTATTTCAACTGTTTCTATTTGCTCAAAATTACTAAATTTCTCTCAAAGCTTAATAGTGATGGACAACGAAGAAGAAAAGAAAGAGTTATTCTGTTTCAATTTCACTCGTCCATGCAGATTTGCTCAATTTATATAAACATCTCTAACTCTAATGGCTAAGATCTTAAAATCAAGATAGAGAGTGAGTTACCATTATATTTTTATTATATCTTTTCTTCACAATTAGTCCATATCTACATTGTTTAATTTTTTTTACGTGTCCACTGCCGCGTTACTTCAATATGTTGTGTTGAGTCTTTGCCTAGGCTTTAATTAACTGAGTAAAAATCAAACGTTCAATATTGATTAAAATTGAAGGTAGGATATCAAATTAATCAATTGCAAAAAGTTTAGGAGGCAACTCATTGATTTGGCCGATATGCACTTTCACATCTAGTGCTAGATTTCAGAACATAGATGAACAGTAGTAACATAATTTCCATATTGAAATTCTAATAAAAAAGAAAATACATTGAATTTGGAGTTGAATTATAGGCTCTATTTGTTTCATGAAAATAATTTATTTGAAAAAATATAATATAAGAAAAATATTTTCTGAAAATTTTTTTTCTAAGTAATATATTTTTTTGGTGTTTGAAAGACACTATAAAAAATATTAATTTTTTTTATTTATAACATCATAATAAAATTTAGACTATAAATATTTTATATTTATAATATTTAATATTTAATATAAGAAAAATATATAAAAATGAAAATTTTTGGGTACCATCCATCTTCGATGATTACCATCAGTTGATGAGAGCCGGTGATGTGTCTCAATAATAAAAAATGACTAATAATAAGAAATACATGTATTTATATGATTTATTTTTCATGTGGATAAATTTATCAAAGTTCAAAAAATAAATTTTTTTATTTTTGTGGGTATATTTGATATTTACATTTTATTTTTTAATTTTAAACAAAATTTAAAATACCTATTTATTATTATTTTTTTATATTTGATTCTGTGAAATTTTATATTTGTTTTTATATTCATATATATAATTTAAAATGGTTACATATTGTCTTAATAATAACAACATTAATTTAAGATTATATTTGATTACTCCAAATTAGAAATGAAAAGAGAGTGAGGGCATGAGGGCTATTCTCCATCACCACTCGGCCCTTTTGATGAGAGAAATTTTTCTCTTATTCTCACCTTTGGGGATTCTCCGTCCCCATAAATTTCTCGTAAGGTAAATTTTTTATTTTTCTATTATTTTTAAAATTTTTAAATTATAATAATAAAATTATAAAATAATATTATAAAGTAATAAATATACAAAAATATATAATTATACATATAAAATATTTATATATACATCTGATAAATAAAAAGATACATCTAATAAATTTAAAAATTTTAAAAAATATATTTAATATTTTCATTTTCTCATAAGCATCTACTTCAGAGGTCTCTGTGGGATCCATAGAGTAAAGGGTGTAATCTCCACTTCCATCATATGGAGAGAAAGGAAGGGATTCCCCACCCGGTCGGGATAGATTCCCTTTCTCACACTATTGTCATTTCTACTCAAAATTATGTATAAGATTATTGAAAGTAAATAAAATGGATATATAATTTGATTCTTGGATCAAATTTTATACATAATTTATAAAAAAAACTAAAATAATAAATAAAACAGAACAGATAAAATTTGATAAGACACTATATAATTAAAATTTATACCAAATTTGAAATTAAAATATAAACATGATTGTGTTCATGATGCCACTTGTGACATAATCTATCAGTCATCCAGTTTGTTTGAAAGGATAATTGTGCAGTCATGAACCTAAAACGTAATAACTCATGACCCCTTGGTCTCACTGTACCTGTCGCTTGACCAATCAAAACTCCAATTAGGCAATTTTGAAGAGAAGCACCTTGATATCAGACCATATCCCGGTGTTCATAGGAAAACAATATTTGATTAATATTGCTAATAAGACTAAAATCCATGGATACCAGATCCAAATACAGCCAGAAAGATATTTGACACGCATAATGAGATAAGGTAATTGTGGTGCATTTGTGTGGCTATAAGTATAGACAACATCCTCAAACTCCTTTGTTCCTTTTATTTGTATACAAATAATTTTTGTGCCCATCCGTTGGAATCCACTGACAGAAATTAATCACTCTTGGCTCGAATGCAAGGATTAATCAAGAGAAGAACTCGTAGTCCTTGGCTTTTAGTATGATACTTCTTAATCCTCCAATAGGTGATAAAATCATCAGGAAGATGCCAAGTATAATGCAGATCTGAAAGGAAGGAAAAGGACAAAAAATAAAAATAATTTTTTTTATAATTTAATTGTAAATTTAAGATGCATGTAGTACCCAATTTGTAATCCATGATAAGCTGAACCTCCTTGGTTTGTAGATTGCAAGCCACATGATGCAAGGGAGCTGCAAAATAACACAAAATATATCTTTTCTTTTTTTTTTTTTTTAAAAAAAAGGGCAATGTGCGTGTGTGTGTATATATATATATGGCTTCTAGGCAAGGCTATGTTGATATATTATTTTTTTTCTATAGTGGTATAGAAAATGAATAATGTGGATATAAAAAGTGAATAAAAATATTATAAAAAATAAATAATAAATTATATATTTAGAAAATTAAATGTAAATACAATTTAATATAATTATTATGACTATTATGTTATATTAAGAAATAAACTTGAAATAATATTTTTATTCTATTTTCATATTTAGTACCTTAATTTATTTTAAAAATTTAAGAATATGATTTCAAAAATACTAGGATATCTCATTATTTTTAGAATCTCATTGATTAAATAGATTTATTTGCTTATAAAACATAAAATTATAGGACTGATTATGAAAAATTTATTAATATTTTAACTTCATTTCTTTATATATTAAAACATACTAAACAAAAATATTCAAATCCTAAAATAACTTCTTAAGAATGGAATTTCATTTCTATTTTTTAATATAATCAAACATTACATCAGTACTGTGTTGAATGTTTGAAATAAAAAATACAAATACAGGAAATAAATAAAAAAATATAGGAATTGATCTAAATAGATATTAAAAAAATAAATATCAAACATGAAAATTATGCATTAAATTTTAAAAATAAAATTACTCAAAGGTTTCTTAAGTCATAATAGATTATAACATCTTCAATAGGCTCTTCATTTGAGCAAATTTTTTTTACTTTAAAGGTTCTATCTAAAAAATGGTGTTCAATATACTCTCTATCTTTTTTTTTTCTTTAGAGCAGAGTATTGATTTGACTCTCTACATGTAGAGAGTCAAACTTCACTCTTCACTCTAATTATCATTCTAATATTTCAATTTCTTATATAAGATATTAATCAATATATATCTATTTTTGTTTTGTTATTGAAAAAGTTTTTCTCTTTTATTCTATAATAACTATTTGATTATTGAGCATTAATATTTATAGATAAAGCAAAATGAAGATTAAAAATATCTAAAAGTTTAAAGATTTTTCAAAATACTCTTTATTGTGTAAAAGATGCTATATACTCTGATAAGTCTAGCTGTTCGCTATCGCTATCAAGAAAGAGAGAGGCATATATTAATCAGAACTATTTCCAAGAAACTGCAGATATAGACTTACAAAGTAAGTTGTTGGGGCAAAAGCAAATCCTCCAAAGAATCCAAGAAGGCCACCAAAGAACGGAAAGCATATGGCGATGAACATTGTGAATGCTGAAATCAACATTGCCATCAAGGTTATACAAAGAGAAGTGGATAAATGAGTAGTAATAGCAATGCATGTGCTTACCAACATATAAATTGCGGGTGATAAATCGAAGCGTTGTACTAGGCTTGAAATGCAGATTCTTTACCAACACAGTTTCGATCATGTCGAAAACGGGCATTGCATATAGCTGCATACATTATCGAAAACAAAATCTTATATATCATTATGATCCTCAGCTTTCTGGAACGAAACATCAAGCAAAACAATGTAATAATCAATACCTGATAGCTTCCAATAACATGGACAACAACAAACATATTAGCCATGACAATAAGCCATGTTGGTTTCTCTAACGAGATGAGAATATTATCTTCAACTTGATTGCCAAACATGTAGTATCCTATCAGAGCAACTGGGAAGTAGCACAATGCCACAACTATATATGCAATGATAACTCCTCTCCACATAGGCCCTTTGGATGGCTTCTCTGGAGTAGAAGGGATAGTTGCTTGAATCTCCAATACCACATTGTGTCCAGCGTAAGCAAATGCTACATCACCTAAAGCAGTAAGGAAGTCGAACATTGTCCCTGGAGTGCTCGTGGCTTTGTAGCCATATTCCACATCCTGCTGACGACCCTTGTGGATAGAAGCTGCCCAGGCAATAGTGGAGTAACTGCAGACATATACGTAGTATAAAGTAGAAGACTCTTATTCATCCAGACTGGAAAGATAAATTTAGTATAGTGCGTGAAAAAGACTGTTAATATAGGTAACATACTTTAAATAATTCTTCTAGACTGAAAATTAAGGTGAATTGGCGCAGTATGTGAAAACTGACAATAAATTCAAGTAATATACCTTAAAGACATGACGGCTGCAGCCAAAGACACCCCAGAGATGGAGTTGAAATTGGGAAGGTGAGCAAGCACAAAATGAACGGAGGCGAAAATCATTATAAAGTAGGTTGTTTTGAGTTTTTTGCAGTCTTTGCAAACTAGATCATGGACTTTTTGCAGTGATTTTCCTCCGGTAACCATGTAGACTATGTCTACACCTACTTCACATATTAGTTGTTGGGGCACTACTATGTAAAGACCAAGTTTTTCACCAAAGGCGTGCTGACCAAGCTCATGGTATCGATCAAACCGTTTCCCAGGAACCATTTCATGCATCTCAACCATTTGCCATAGAGTGTATAGAGTGATGGTCCATGACAGGACCAGGATTACTGTACCAGGACCCCTGATATTAAAGAAAGGAAACCTGGTTAAAATGGAGATTTATATACCATAATATGTGTCAAAACATATATTATGAAATTCTGATTAGCACGATCAAATATGACAATTTGAACACGGAGATTTGAGGATGTAAATTGGAGAATCGTGAGGTAGCTATACATAATTGATAATTCTTCCTGATTATACAAATAATGTTTAATAGGAAAAATTGTCGTAATAAATTTGGAAATATATGAATTGTATTATAAACTAGGCTAATGAAATTTCCTCTGCAGAAACATACCACCCAAGATTTGACATTGCATATGGAAGGCTGAGGACACCTGCTCCAACCATGGCAGTAACATTGTGGAAAGCAGAATACCACCATTTTGCATTCCTAGAAGAAGTAATCGGAAGCCAATCATCGATTGCCTTCTGCTTTTCGTCTACCTGTCAATCATCAGAACACTTGTTACCGATACATCATTCACTAAAATTCCATTAAACTAAAAAAATTCCCTATGAAAAGAAAAAATTTCATAGTCCATAATGTTTTCTTTGTTTAGTTAAGATCATAGACTGATCAAGAACCCTGGATCCTTTAGCCTACGATTTCCAGAGGCACTCTTATTATGATATAAACCCAAATCCAAGCTAAGATTACCAAGAAATAATCATGGAAACATCAGGAAAGTCAAGTAAGGAAAACTTACATGATTATTGTTGGAGACATGATGTATTTCTTGAGGAACATTGGGTTGGTCTTGACCCATTGCTGCGTGTAGTATGCAAGTTTCAGCCCTTCAGGGCAGAGATGGAAAATGGAACAGTTGACACAAGGGAATTGACGACGATGTATATAGCAAGTGTAAACACAAGGAGATATTGTGATATTCGCCTTCCCGCTTTAAGACAAAGAAGAAAAATACAGCTTATAGAATTAAATATGACGAATCAGTTTTACATATGGTTAAATATATGCATGAGCATAACACAGAAAACGGCAATAAGGTTATAAGAGGAATGTTTCTATTTGTACTTTCCATACGGCCTAAACGATGCCAGCAATGTTGTATACGTTTCCCCCTTGTGTCGCCTTTAAGATGAAATTTTTTTAAGCAGTTGGCAAATATGCAACACTTACTCTAATAAGTCATGCACGTAAATGGGTTTAAAAGGGAAATCCAGTTCAGTAAGACAGTGACAAATACCATATATATCGTATCAGATATAGAATGGGTATATGGCAATGGGTTGGCGATTCCTCTATCGTATCTGATACAGAATGGGTATATGGAAATGGGTTAGAGATTCCAATTTTATTCAGAATCTAGCTTCCACCGAATCTCCAATAGTCCCTCTTAAAGGAGACAATGAGGATCCGATGGGACAGAATGGGAAAAAGCAGGGGACGAGTTTCCCGTTATCATTCCTTTTGTAGAATTAGTAACATGCAACGTATTCGATTTTAAAGTATGAATGTAGCTTCCAATGCATATTTCTCATATACTGTCACTATTTTTGATCTGTTGTGGGAAGAATTTTGCTACCTATTTTGATCTTGTGGATGAAATTGTTTTATGACAAATTCGACATCTATGGTTTAGAATGATTTTTATTTATTTATTTATTAACATTCAAGTTCTTTTATTAGTAACCATAGAAAGCCAGATAAACTCTGTAACAATGAGTTTGCATTCCAATTTTATTAACTTTTTTTCTTTTCCTCCTCAACCTTGGTTCAATTTCAATTATAAGTTCTTGATAATTTACGCTTTGCATACTATAATCTAATATATTATTTAAATATATTTAAAAAATAAATATTTATAAAAACATGTAATTAAATAAATAATATTTATTTTCAAAATAGATAATATATGAAAATTATTTTTTAATCATCTAATTTTAATTGTCTATTTTATAATTTTTTAATAATTATTTTTAATTAGATAATTTCATATAGAGATTTTAATTGTTTATGTGTCAAAGAGTTTGACAAATATCAAATTTTTATCTCAAATGAATAGTTATATGACAAATGACAATCACTTGTTTAAAATTTAATATTAAATCAAAATTAATTATACATTGAGAAATAATTAGTTTAATAAATACCAAATCTTTTTCTCAAATGGATAGTTATTTGACAAATGACAATCACTCATCTAAAATAATATTTTTTAAAACTAAATCAGAGATCGAACCGATCAACTGTTCGATTTTTCATTCGAATAGTTCGACCTATTCGACTGATATAGTTAAATAAGATAATTTTTTATTTTTTAAAAATATATAAATAATACTTAAAATATTTAAAAAATTAATATATATATATATATATATATATATATATATATGATACAACAATGAAAATTATTTTTTAAAATTTAAATTTTGAGTAAAATAGTGTAATTTTTTAAAATTTTTAACTTTTTTTTAACAAAATGACATAGTTTTAAGTTGAATTAGTTTGATATAGTTTTTAATTTTAAGTAATTGTCAATATTAATTGGTTTTTAGATTATTAATTTTTAATATTGAATTGAATTGGATCACGAGTCGATTCTAAATTTCATTTGTTCAACTAACCGATTCTAAATTTTATCAGTTCAATATGTTAGTATTGTTGGATTCTAAAAATATTAATCTAAAATTGAATTTAAAACTAAAATGTTATATATACACACACAGAAATTTCATGTTTGAAAAATTAAGACAAGAAAAAGTAAGTATAAATTATCAATTTATAAAAAAAACAGATTACAAGCTTTAATAATTTTTTTAAAAGAAATAAATCCTCTTATTCGATTTCTCGAATGAAATTGAGATCCAAGGGCCAAATGAGTACACTCTTAAATTAAGGATGAAATTAAAAAAGAGAGCCGAATGTGATTCGAAAGCGTTATGACTTGATCTCGTATCGAAGACAGATCATCATCTTGTAGAACTTGAAGGTTTGGAGACTTGAAAGACCTCAAAGCTTTCACTTGCAAAATGATGCCTATTGCAAATTGTTGATCTTCTCCCATAAGTGTATGAGCTCCTCTAGTTATAGATATTTTTGAAGATTCTTTCACTTTTATCCCTAAGACTTAAAGAGATAAAGTTGTTAGAGATAAGATTGATCTTATCTCAAACTCTTTTATTCAAGAAAACTTTTTGATTGGTCCACATGGCTCATGTTGATTGGTTCTTGCTACACCATTTAGACCACATGACTTATTTTAATTAGTCATACATGTGGGACCTAAATAATTTAATTAAATATAATTAATTTAATTTGAATCTAATTAAATTAAAATAAACCAAATAATTTGAATGATCAATAATAATTTAATTTAAATTCAAATATATTTAATTAAATCCAATTATATTTTATTAGACCAAAATATGTATTTTAATTGATCTAAAATTTCCATGTCTACGAATGTTTCCACAAGACTTATTCACATATAAATTATTCAAGTGAATATGTCTCGCTTTTTTATGTAAACTTTTTTTAAAAAAAATTCATGTAATTTAATAATTACATGAATTTTAGATTTTAATAGATTTTAAATTCAAGTTTAATGGATCAAATTCATATTTTATTAAGTGAGCCCGAATTTTCATGACTTTCAAATAAACCATAAGAAGACTTTTTTTTTTTTTTTGTTTTGCAAGCGCTCTTTTTTCTTTTCATTGTCGTTTTCTCTTTTTTTTTTTTTTTTTTTTTTTTTTTTAGCAATTGATAAAATAAGTTGGCTCTTTATTGCTTTTTTTTTTTAATTCTTTCAATTTCAAATAAAAAATGAAAGAAGTTTTTTAATCATTCCTCTTTTTTTTCTTTTTGCAGGTTGATTTTCTTTCGGTATCACTACTTTGATCCGGCTTCTCTATGGTCATTACTTCTCAGTCTATTGAGTTATCAAATCAACTTGGACTCTTTGACAATCCACTTGTGATCTTAAATTTAGTTCTTCTTCGATTATGACTCCTTAGCCTTTTGAATTATCAAATCGGCTTGAACTCTTTGACTTTCATTGGCTATGTCGACTGATGATTTTATTATTTGATTTCTTGATTGTTCCTCCTTAATTACTGTGAATAATCAAGTCGACTTTGAATTCCTTAGCCATTTGAAAAATCAGGTCGACTTATGAACTCCTTGATTTTGGTTAGCTAAGTCGACGTGTGATTTTTTTTACTATTTTGAGATTGCTTTTTTACTTCTACATAAAGATAATTGCTTCAAAATTTCTGCTTTTATTTTTACTTTGATTTTATGTGTCATCTCTCTTTGAATATTGTTTTGGATTTTCACCTTTCTTTCACTTGAATACGACTTCTTTCAAATTCATCTTGCTTTTGTGTGGAAAACTAGTTTGATTTTCTACTTCATTTATTTTGACTTTATGGCAAGCCATATTTATTTGACTAGTCAAATGTGTTAGTCTTCCTCAACTGCTTGACTTATTTATCAAATATATTTGCATTTTCTTTAAATTTTGTAAGGATGATTCGCATCGAGGACTTTTTGTATGACCATCAGTGACCTGACTTATGAATTCTTAGCAATGATGAGAATGAAACGAGGTCGTGCACCAGTTTATTGACTCAAAGCCTTGTTGTTGGACCTCTGGCTTCATCATGGAATATTTTGAAAGAACCAACGCATTTAACCGAATAGACAAAAGAAGTCTCATGTTCATTCTTTGAACCAACCGACAATATTACCATCAATCATCCGAGTTTACAATTAAGATCTTCTCTTCATTATTTTGAAGTATCTGTTGATAATCTGCCAGTGTTAGGCCTACGCATCACAAAGAAGTTTCTTGGCCTTCCTCTTTTAAATTTAATGGAGAATTTGCCTATGTGAAATGCTATTGGGAATGGTTTGAAGATGTTCTTACAAGGAGCAAGAAAGTCCTCGATAAAGTTGGCATTTATAATGCTTTATTTGTCTTGCTCTTCACTTATGATAAATCGATGAATATGAAGTGATGCTTTTGTGAACATTAGAGTCCATCAACCAACAATCTTTACCTATCTATTGGTGAAGAATCCATTTCCTTGTGGGATTTGAACGTACTTGCTGGTCTTTCAACTGTAGGCTTATTTTACTATGAAGTGATCCCTTTTACTAAAGAACTCATGTGAGTTGATGAGAAAGGTTGACCTTATCTACCGCGCAACTGCCACTACTTATTTCATGCATTCCATAAGCATTCTCATAGAGTTAGGGATGATTTTGAGATGACTATTGAGAGTTGGGTGCAATTTTGGTTCCGTAATGACAACATATATGTTGAGCCACCAAAAAAAGATAACATAAAGTGAACCACAAAGCCTATAAAGATTTTTAACCCCATTGGGGTTATTAGTATGTGGTTACATTATGATGAGAGATGGCAAAGCCTTTCCTAACACTTGGCATACAAGAATGCAATTTGTAAGAATAGGTGTACTTAGCTGCTTTAATTTCTTGTTGGCTATGCATGTTTGTTTTTCCTCATAGGAACACTAGTCTTATACGCCATAAAACTTTTAAGGTTATAAGCATAATGGTCACTAGTGATTCATTTTGCTTAACAATTCTTGTATTGGCTAGCATTTATCATGGCTTATGTGTTGTTTCTGCTTCAACGGACTTATAATGATGTATGACGCTATTTCCAATCCATTATGTTTATGGATGGCTAGCTAACAGGTTTAGAACAAACTTCAACACTAATAATAAAGTAGACTTTGCTATGATGACTCCTTGTAATGGGGTAAGAATGGCATAATACTTCGACGAGCACTAAGCATCCATGCTTTTTAAGGAACATGTTCTTAATTCTAAAGAAAGGCTTTTACCAAAGAAATGTTTTGTCCTTAAGGATGATGGTTATTTATCCTTGAGGATGATGATTCTCTATCTCCTAAATGGCTTGATTATTTTATTTGTCTTTGTTCTAGTTATTGGATTTTATGGTGCAAGGATGAATTAATTGTTAAGCCATACAGTCTTCATAGATTCAGTAGACAATTTGGCTTTTATCAAGATATTCTGGGAAACATTCATAGAGTCTTCAAATGACCAACACTAGAAGATGTACTTAGACTTTGGAGTTCTTGCATAAGACTTAATAATGGGTCTACTATGACAGTTCCTGTCGAAACACTTAAGGAGCCTTTTTTTTGCTACCCAAGAATATAAAAATTAGTGTCTAAGGAGTGGTGTTAGCTTTCTTAGCTGATACGAATCCTGGCTCTAAATCAGTGCCAAATTTATTCAAAACATATAAGCCTAAAGCTATGTATGCTCGTTAAGAGAAACATACTTCCATACGTTTGCCAAAAGAAGCTGATAATAAAAAGGAGAAACATTAGCATTGATTATTTTGAAATGAAAATGTAACTCTCCTAATGAGAACAAGGCAGTTCTTGATGATATTCTAAAAGAAGGGACTGTTCATAAAATGATGTCATTATATAAAATGTTAGTAGGGACCAACTAGCAAATTCAAACAACTCAGAAAGAATTACATCCTTGAAACTTATTGAGGCCTTAAATGCACTATAAGTAGTAGAAAGAGTTGCAACTTCTATTGATAAACTCTCATAAGGAGATATCATAAAGGCTCTTAGAAGTGAATATGGTGTTAATAAAAGCGAGAGTAACAGTGATGACCCTCAAAGATATAGAATTTCTGAGGTTGGTGTATGTGATATGCTTCCATTAGACTCATTTGAAGACATCCCCATTTCCTTTTTTTTTTCCCATTTTCATTAAAGATGTTGTAAATTTTATTTTCTTTTCTTTCTTTTGTTATTCCAAATTTACAGCGGTTAACTTCTAACCTTGCTCTTTCTTTTGGGCAATATGTTACTGCACCAAGTGAAGCTTCAGTTCTTGCTCCTGATAGGCTTGAGTGCCTTGCAAATTTCATAGTTTTATAAGAACAAGGTTGTGGCTTGCCATTGATGGAAATGGATACTGCTTATTTAAAAGAAGAGACTTCAAAACTGTATGTTATATTAGAAAGTTCTCATGAAAAAGAGATGACTTTGGAGCCTGTGACTTATCCTGCCACATTTAAGATTTTTGCATTTTTTGGCAATGATATCATGCTTAAGTATCGGTAGTTAGTGGCTAAGATGGCCTAACAAGATTTGTAAGAGAGGATTGCTCGCACCTCTAGAATAAAAGTTGTTATTCCGGCTAAGGAGATTAATAAAAATTTAGATGAACTTTGGGAGGTTAAAAAGATAGACACCAACATACTAAAAAAGTAGTTTGCTCGCTACCTTGAAAAAGTTCAAACATTTACAGAATTGAAGTCTAATCTTTCTTAACAAATGTCGTTAGACATTCAATCCAAAGAGCTTAAAAGACTTACCGAGAAACATCATGAACTTTTAACTTTTAAGCTTCAATTTAGTAGTGATCATTCCTCTATAAAGATAGACCTAACAAAGGTTGAAAAAGAGGATAAGCACTTGATTTCAAAGAAAGAACAAATTCAATCTTCATTAGAGAAAGTCAATGTAGACATGTCAAACTTAATGAAAGGGATTTCTAAAGTGAAAGCAAACATATCATCAGTTAAGATCACTTATGTTCGAAGTGAAGCTAATGAACATGCCTTAAGTCAACTTGAGAAGTTGTTTCATGCAGAATTTAATGATCTACAAAATCTTAATTGGCAACCATAGATCATTTTTTTTTAGTTTGCATTTAAAATTTTCATAGTCATGTTCATGGAACATTTTTTTCAAAAAAACAAAACTTAGATTTGGATTTTATTCTATATGCAAACTTAAAGAAATGTATTTTTTTTATTAGGGTGATGGAACTTGGCAAAATACCAAGCTACCTACATTCCTTCCTAAGAAGGATCAAGTCTTTACGTAGTTCATTTATTTTTATTTGCTTCATTTGTTTTTTTTTTTTTTTTGCAGCCGTTCACAGTTTTAGCTCATGCGGGTCAAAAGCAGCATTAGATGTTTAAGCACAATAGCACTTCAAGAACTTGCCATTGATAGGTCCAACTCGCACTCTATCTTGATTCACAATCATATATGCATCATTTGAATAGACTTCTTGATCAACATAAAGGTCATCCCAATTAAAAGTGAACTTGTTGCCCATGCATCTTGACATGATTATGGGTCTTCTAATTGCAAGAACCAGATCACCCACTTGAAATGATATGAGTCACACCTTTTTATTAAAGGATTTACATAGCCGAGATTAATAACATTATAATCTTTGTTGCGCTTCCAATCGCTTCTGATCAAGGGCTTTCAATTCCTTAAGATGTAGAAGAACATTATCTTCTTTTGTAAGTCTTTTTTGAACATCAATTCTTAAGGATGGAATTTATAGCTCCAATGAAAAAAAAGCTTCTACGCCATATACTAGCGAATATGGAGCTACTTGTGTTGGTGTACGGTACGTGGCATGATATGCCTATAATGCTTCACCCATTCTTTCATGTTAATCCCTCTTTGATCGACTGACAATCTTTTTAAGGATGTTGCATAATGTTTTATTGAAAGCTTCAGCAAGTCTATTAGTTAGGGCATTATACATAAATGACAAGTGTTGCTTGAAACCAAAGTGTTTATATCATTTGTCCATCTCCTTATTACAAAACTCTTTTCCATTTTTAGTTATGATATAGTGAGGCATACCATAACAATAATTAATATTTATTTGAATGAAATGCATCATAGTTTCTTTTTTGACTTCTTTATATTAAGTAGCTTTAGCCTATTTGGACAAGTAATCAGTTGTAGCCAAGATGTAGCAGTGCCCACTGAAACTTTTTGGTAAAGGCCCAACAACATAGAGTCCCCAAACATTAAATGGCCATGATGCAACTGTTGGGTGGAATGGTGTAGAAGGTTGATGAATTGGATTTGCATGAAGCTGACACTCTTGGTATCTTTTAGCATAGTCCATGCAATCTTTTACCATTGTTAACCAGTAGTATCCCATCCTTTTAATTTGAAAATGAAGTTTCAGCCCTGATTGATGAGCACTACATATCCCTGAATTTGTTTCTTATATTACTTTGGATGTTTTTTCCTTTTCCAAGGCATCGAATAAGACCCCATTAAAAGAATTATGATAAAACACTCTTTGGTATAATATGAATCGAGGAGCTCGATGCCTTATTTTTGTCTTATGCTGTGGGTCACCAGCTAACCTTTCATGTTTTAAGTAGTCAATGAATGGTTGCCTCTAATCTTCTTCTTTAATTTCATGAATGGAGACAACACAAACGTCTTCTTCATCCTTTATTCCGGATGACATAACCCATCATTGACATACTGACACCTTGATTTTTGAACCAGGTAGTGCCAGTGTAGATGCCAAATTTGCTAATGCATCAGCTTATCGATTCTCCTTGCAAGGTGCATGCTCAATTGTCACCTTATCCAATGATGCAATTAGATTTGTTGCATACTAGAAATATGGCAAGAGTTCGACCTTCTTTACTTCATATGATGAGAGAAGTTAATAGATGATTAATTTTAAATCACCAAATATCTTGAAAAATGAAATATCCATACCTACTACCATTTCAATGCCAAGGATTAAGGCTTGGTACTCTGCTACATTATTTGTACATAGCTTAGCGAGGTTGAATACAAATGGCAGTACTTCTCCTTCAAGAGTAATGAATACACTCCAGCACCTGCACCATCACATCTTGCAGCACCATCAAAGAACATCATCCAAGGCTGTAGAGTTTCAATAAAGAAAACTTCTTCATCTAGAAGATCCTCAGAGAATTCCCAATCATCCAAAATTAGATGATCCATCATAAAGTCAACTAGAGCTTGCCCTTTATGGCACATACTTTATTTGAAATTCTTACAATAAGAGTGCCTATTTTGCTAGCATACCGAATAGGACTGGCCTTGACATAATGTACTTAATCGAATTAGCTCGTGAAATCAAGCGAATCGAGTGAGCTTATAAGTAGTGTCTTAACTTTTTAATGGTAAATATGAGTGCCAAACACATATTTTCAATAGGAGTGTAGTTCAATTTTACTCCATTCATCATTCTAATAAGGCATTAGAGTGCATGTTCTTTCCCTTTGTCATTTTGTTGAGCGAGTGACACTCCTAACGAATGTTCTTTAGCGACAATATATAAAATGAGAGGTCATCCTTGAATTGGTGCCTTTAGGGCAGGTGGATTTAGAAAATATTCTTTGATCCACTTGAAAGTATTACTGCATGTTTTATCCCACTCAAAAAGGATGTTTTTTTTCATCAAGACGCCGAATGGTTGACACTTCCCTGCTAGATTAGAAATGAACCTTCTAATATAGGCCAACCTCCCTTGCAAACTTTTGAGTTCATGAATATTTCCTGGCTCGGGCATTTTAAGGATGACATTAATTTTTGCTCGATCAACTTTGATGCCTCTATGTTGTATAATGAAGCCTAAGAATTTTCTTGAAGAAATTCTAAAAGCACATTTTAAAGGGTTCATTTTGAATCTAAACTTTCTTAATCTTTCAAAGATTTGTTGTAAATCTTGATGATGGTCAACCGCTTCTTTAAACTTCACAACTAAATCATCAACATAGCATTCAACTTTTTTATGAAACATATCTTTAAAGATCTTTTGCATGGCCCTTTAATAAGTAGCTCCTACATTTTTCAATCTAAAAGACATGACTTTATAACAATATATTCCTTTTGGTGTTCTAAATGTTGAGGCTTCTATATCTTTATAGCCAGAGAATACATCTAAAAATGATAATTTGACATACCCAGTGGTAGCATCAACCATAATTTCAATGATTTGAAGAGAGAAGTCATCCTTCGAACAAGAATTATTTAGATCACAAAAATCAATACATATCCTTATTTGCCCATTCTTCTTTCTAACTGGGACTATATTTGAAATCCAAGTTGGATATTAGACTTCACGAATGAAATCAACTTCAATCAACTTATTGACCTCAACTTCAATTAGTGGAATCAACTTATGTCAAAAATGCCTTTGATCTTATTTAACATGTCTTATCTCTTTCCTTATTGCTAGATAATCCTGCAACCTTTATATCTAATCCAGGCATCTCATTATATGATTGGGCAAAAACATCATGATACTTAGTGAACAACTCTGTGTAAGTCTTTTCCTCCTCAACAGATAAACTTACACTAAGAAAGATAAGTCATGGGTCTTCTTCTGTTCTAAGATTGATTTGTTTTAGCTCATCCATTGTAGCCTTGTTCCTTTCTTTGAAAGCATGTGGGGCCTCTTCAACATTTTCTTCTATTGATGACTCATCTTGATCAACATCTTCTACTGTGAGATAATAATACTTCATTATTTCCTTTTTGTTCATTATCAGTTGGATTAGTGATTACCACTATTTGTTGTTGTGCTGTCAACAATTCCCTAGTTTTTACCACCCATTCAGTCTTTCACTTCATTTTAGAAGGAAATCTACTGTGTAGGTCTTTTAAATTAATTGAATCAGTAAGATACCTTTTCCTTTTGGCTTTTGATACTCTAAGCCTTGCTTGTACATGAATCTTCCTCATTATAAATGCCTCTCTTTTTTATGTTCCAATATGATCAAATACTGAAACATGATTTTGAAGTACTCCCAATCTATCAAAAACTGATAGTTTTGAGGCTATGTTGATTCTCTTTATCTCCATTTACAATAATATATCTAAAAATTTCTTAATGAATTTTTATGCATAATGGAGTTAAGGATTCATAGCCAAGACCAACCCTAGAGTTTTGGACAATGGTACCTTTTTTCTCTACTTTTTGCATATCTAACTAGTATTGTCTCAATTTCCTCTTCACCATCTTTTAAATCCTTTGAGAGCTTAGAAACCTTGTTTTCTCTATATCCAACTTTGGCTAAGAACTTGTAAGCATTTAGATCAAAGCCATTTGTACATTCGATTGGGAGATTACCATGTTCAACTATTGGCCCTTGTGAAGGCTTTATAAACCCCTGTAACTGGGGTTTTGAAACCTTAGGAGCACTAAGGCTAGGAATAAGGAGTGTCATGTCCTTTAAACTTTGGGTGTTATCCTCCATCTTGGCTTGAAAGGAGGTTTAACCCTTTTTTCTTTTTGAGATAGGAACATAGCTAAGCACTAGAGCTTTTTTCTTAGAACTACTTAGTTCTTTAGGAAAAGATTTCTCCATTTCTTCCTTTTTAGACAACGGCGATTGATCTTTCTTAGGTTTTTTTGGTCCTCTCTTTTATCAGATGATTCATTTTCCTCTTTAATTAGGTCAAGATCAAATTGTACTTCTTCCACAATGAATGAAAAGTAAAACTTTGAATTAGCAAAATATGATTCTACCACAGTAATGGGTTGCAATCTACTATTCATTTATCCATCTTTGAGATACTTGAAGCACTGATAAAGTTTAAATGGAACAACATCATAATGATGAATCCAAAGGCGACCCAACAACACATTATAACTTGTCTTAGCATCAATAACATGGAACATGCCACTTGACTTCATGTCATCAATAAGCAAATCAAGTTGAACTTTACCAAAAGCCCTTTGCCTATCTTGATTAAATCCTTGAATCATCAATCAACTTTGAAAAAGTTCATCCATACCCAGGGCAAACTCTTTCATGGTTTTAATTAGTAGAATGTTAACAACTGACTCCTCATCTATTAAGATTCAATTAAACTTTTTTTTTCCTCTAATGTACCCTGTGACGAAAAGTGGTCTGTTGTGAAATTTAGAACCAAGTAAGAGATTGTCATTCGTAAAGCTGAAATTTTTAGTGTATGCATAAGAAGCTTCAAGGCTACCTGTCGTTGTCTTCTTATCTTCCAATTCATCATTCAATTTCTTTTCTCCTTTAATTTGATGATAGGAAACAACCAAACAAGACTTTTCCATGAATTTTTTAGGCATGAAATCAGCTAGAGTTTTTAGCATTTTTAGCTTTTGATCAAGTAGGTCATCACTCGAGGATGAACCTATAACTTTCCTATGCTTTCTTAATCTTTTTGATTTGGGAAGCCTTGTAGATTTTTTTTGACTTCTTTAACATTGTGGCTCATTTAGGATGAGGCTTTTCTTTAGGAGCATGCTTTCTTTGACTCTTTTTTCGAGTGATAATAGCCCATCCTTCATCATTAAGCTTATCCTCTTGGGCTTTTAGGCTCGGGATGACGCCCCTACTTAAATCTTCAACATTTTCTTGAGGAGCAGGAGTTTCGATTTTGATTGAGTCAAAGGTCCCAAAGCTAATTATGGATGTCACTATAGGTGAGTGAGGACTGGTCATTAAGGTAGAAGCCATATTAGAGCTAGTTTCTCCATCCTCAAAAGCAATTCTCCTTTCCTTTGAAGATTTGTAATTTGTTCCTTTAAGATGAAGTATTTTTCCACTGGATGATTGATCAACATATGGTATTTACAGTAGTTTAGATCATCAATATGGTTGGCCTCTTTAAGACATTTCATCTTAAAAAGTTCAATGAGATTTGCTTAGAGTCGATCATCCAACATGGTGGACACATCAGAATCGAGAAAAGGGTATTGCTTCTCTTACCTTTCTTTTAAAGTTGTTTTCTTTCGCTCCTTACTGTAGATAGAAGCAGGTTGACCATCTGACTTCTTTCTAGATTTGGTGTTTATTTTCAATAGAACTGAAGTTACAAACATTGATTTAGATTTAGATATCAACTTGGTAGCCTTTCATGCCTCTTGCTTTTCTTGTACTAGCAAATTTTGATAGCCAGAATCAGCGATACTGAGCTCCATGTCATGAGCTCGAGTGGCTAGTTCTTCAAAAGACTGAGGCTTAATTCCTTGAAGAATATAACGAAGTCCTCAATGCATACTTTTGATACACATATTAATTCCATAAGCTTCAAAAAGCTGATATTTGCAATTCAAACTCATATTTCTCCATCTTTGAATATAGTCAATGACTGACACATCCTTGAACTAATGGGTAACAGTAAACTCAATCATGCTAACGATATGTCTAATGCTGCAGAAGGGATTGAGGAAATTACGCTCTAACTGTTCCCAACTATCAATTGAGCCTAACTTGAAATCCATGTACCAATCAAAAGCATTCCTTTTAAATGGTTGGATAGATTGCTTAACAAGGAGATCTTCATATGTTCCAACATTATTGTAGATCTCAACAGAGTGAGTGACATGTTGTCTAGGATTGCCTTTGCCATCAAAATGCTAAAACTTTAGTCGTTGATAACTTTTGGGCATTTTTATCATGTCAATTATTTGTGTCCATGGAGTGGTAGAGGTGTATGAAGTATGAGTCGCGCTCTTAACATGATCTTTGATAATCTCTTTTATGAGTTCTTTCAACTGAGTAATAGAAATGGAACCATCAGCAGCCAGCTAAATGGTTTATGCAGCCTTTGGAGTAGTAGTAGTTTCAATAACCTCTTGAGGTTGTTGTGAGGTTTCAACAACAGGAGCTTTTCCCTTTTGGTTTTGAATCAAATTCAATAACGATGTAGTTTGAGCATCTTTTTCAACATTTGTAGTAGTAAGATTTCCACCATCTTTGTCAGATTGATGATTTGTTCCTCTATAGTCGACGTGCTTGTAGTCATTGTTATCATGAAACCATTTGATGATGTACGAAGATAGGTTGAACTAGATATGCCATTGGCATAAACAGACAATTCACCAAAAGTTTACCCTTTCGGTAAGGAAGTGAACAAGGTTGAATCATTTTCTATTGTCCCTAGTGCTTGTGGAGGGACAAAAGATTCTTACAAAAGAAGGATTGATCGCGCATAAATGTGAGTAATAGATTTAGTTTTGAAACTAGCACTAGGACTAACATTAGTAATCAATTCAACAGTGAAAGCAGGTCATGCCTTCAATTGAGCAGTCTTACGAACAATATTCTTCATTTTTGGAAAAACCAAGTTGGATTGCATGTTGAGAGAGTTGATTTGCGCTTTGAAGAGAAGAGATGAGAGGTAGAGATGGTCCCACTAGGCATACTAGAAATTTGTACACACAAATTTCATGCCTAAAAAATTAAGACAAGAAAAGCAAATACAAATTATCAATTTATAAAAAAAAAATAGATTACAATCTCTAATAATGTCTTTCAAAGAAATAAATCCTCTGATTCGACTTTTCGAATGAAATAGAGATCTAAGGACCAAACAGACTTGATCTTGAATCAAAGAAAGCTTTTCGTTTGATTTTAGAAAAAAGAGCCTAGTGTAATTTGAAGGTGTCATGGATTGATCTCGTATCGAAGACAGATCTTCACCTTATAGAACTCGAAGGTTTGGAGACTTGAAAGACTTGAAAACTTTCACTTACAGAGTGATGTCTATTGCAGATTGTCGATCCTCACCCATAAGTGTAGGAGCTCCTCTATTTATAGAGATTTTTGGAGAGTCTTTCACTTTATCTCTTAAGTTGTAGAGAGAAAGTTGATCTTATCTCAAACTCTTTTATTTAAGAAAACCTTTTGATTAGTCTACTTGGTTCATGATAATTGGTTCATGCTACACCATTTAGGTCACATGGTTTATTTTGATTAACCATACATGTGGGCTCCAAATGATTTAATTGAATATAATTAATTTAATTTTAATATAATTAAATTAAAATAGACCAAATAATTTAATTGGTCAATACTAATTTAATTTAAATTGAAACAGATTTAATTAAATCGTATTATATTTTAGTAGACCAATATGTGCGTGTGTTAATTGATTAATTCCATTAGGCTAGAAAAGTAACGGTTGAATTTTAAATTCTGGGTCAAATATTACACATCTTGTGTTCGAATTCAAAACATTACATTCTGAAACTTGAATCTAGCAAATCATTAATTTCCGTTCCTTCTTTTTTTTTTAAAAGAAATCGATGTATCGGGAAAAAAAAAAAAAAGGAAAATGTCTAACTTCATTTAATTGATTTTTATGCTCAGAGAAATACAAACCAACTATGTCACAAGTTAGCCTACATGTTTTGTTTTATGCACATGATCTTTAGCAATATGAGATGCAATTATGGAATAATTAGCTTATTGACATAGGACAAACGTTAAACCCTCAAATGATTCTTGTTAGGTAATAATATCTTGACATGGAACGACTAGATTCTATTTGTCTTTTTCCTCTAGAATTAAATCAGCCTATATAGCTAGCTCTCCTACTATCTGATTTACCCAACTTTAATTTGTGTCATGCTTCTCCCTTTTCAATTAAAAAAAAAAATTGCCATCCTCATTTGCTCAAGCATAGAAGTTAACAAGAACAATGT
The DNA here is from genome assembly GCA_949677035.1 of Omphalea diandra. Classification (NCBI taxonomy): domain Eukaryota; kingdom Viridiplantae; phylum Streptophyta; class Magnoliopsida; order Malpighiales; family Euphorbiaceae; genus Omphalea; species Omphalea diandra. The sequence goes on from CATIWR010024918.1 coordinate 42,998, forward strand.
TGGAACTGACCATAAAATTTCACTTAAAAAAACCATTCGCTGAATATATATATATATATATGTGTGTGTGTGTGTGTGTGTGTGTATATATATTATATTTTGTATTCATTTCAACTTAGAAAGAAGAGATTGACAAGTCCTGAGCAGCCATGCAAAGAAAGGCACACTATAGGCATCATCAGTGCTACTTTAAAAAAGGAAAAACACTGAAAGCCTGTAAGAAACATTATAAGCTCCGGAAATCGACTGTCAGGATTCTGATTATTGGTATACAATGCCTCTTTCAGCTTTGCCCATCATCACCATCATGAGTTGGTTTTCTGTAATCGATAATTCGCATTCTGTAGCAATCGTGGATGCCTAAGAGTAGAACTTATACGTCTTGGCATCATGTATTATTTGCCTTAGTCCTCCAATGGGAGAGAGAACCATTAAGAAAACACCAAGTATAATGCAAACCTGTAATTGAATGAATGAAATATGATAAAATGAACTTATATTGGAATATATTCATTGGAAAGGAGATAACCCATAAGAACAATGGCATTTCTATCAACTTACCCAGTTAGCCCACCAAGATAAGCTGAACTTTCTTGGTTTGTAAATGGCCAGCCACATTACGCAGGGGAGCTGAAGAATGAAATATTGTTATTAGTTAATCAAGTGATTTACAAATAGTGCAAATAAATTTTTTTTTTCTAAAACTATTTGAGGAAATTATCAGTTGGTGCACCAAAATATCTCAGCTAGACTGACATATCAATAGCACCTTCATTATACTACCCCCTCTAATGCAATTAATTAAAAGATAGAACATAATTAACTTACAAAATATGTTGTTGGGGCAAAAGCAAATCCACCAAAAAATCCAAGAAGACCACCAAAGAAAGGGAAGGTGATGCCAATAAACATTGTGAATGCTGCAATTAAAAGCAAAATTATGTAAATCCAAAGTTCAAAACCTGCACTTGAAGTGATCAAAATGAAATTGAACAGAATAGCTTGATGAAATCAAGAGTTTACTTACCCACATAAAGATTGCGTACGGCAAAACGAAGAATCCAACTGGGCTTGAAGCGCAATTTCTTTACCAATACAGTTTCTACCATGTCAAACACTGGCATTGCATAAATCTGTATCCATAACAAGAAGAAATTTAAAAAAAATGATCAATTAACTTGAAATTTAGATCAATATAATGGGAGATGAGAATTAAGAAAAGTTTGACTCACACCTGATAACTTCCAATAACATGAACCACAACAAACATGTTAGCCATTGCAATGAGCCATACAGGCTTCTCCAATGAGATGAGGATGTTGTCTTCGATTGCATTGCCATACATCCAGTACCCAATTAGAGCAACAGGGAAGTAGCACAAGGCTACGATTATGTAGGCAACGACAACTCCTCTCCACATAGGCCCTTTGGATGGCTTCTCGGGAGTAGATGGGATTGTTGCTTGAATCTCCAGAACCACATTATGCCCAGCATAGGCGAAAGCCACATCACCTAAAGCACTGAAGAAGTTGAAGACTGTTCCTGAAGTGCTCGTAGCTTTGTAGCCATATTCCACATTTGGCTGGACACCCTTATGGACCGAAGCTGTCCAAGCAATAGTAGAGTAACTGCATGAGAAACAAATAAACAAGTACGTTAATTAGTACAAAATTTCACTCAGTCTCATGGACTATTTGCCTGAAACATTAATTAAAGAGTACCTCAGTGACATGACTGCAGCTGCTAGAGAAACACCAGCAATGGAGTTGAAGTTGGGAAGATGGGAAAGTACAAAATGAACAGAGGCAAAGATCATTATGAAGTAGGTTTGCTTGATGGGTTTGCAAGTACTGCACACAAGATCATGGAACTTCTTCAATGATTTGCCTCCAGTAACCATGTAGACGATGCACACACCAACTTCAACAATTAGTTGTTGAGGCACCACAATGTACAGACCAAGCTTTTCACCAAAGGCATATTGACCTAGTTCATGGTATCTATCAAATCTTCTTCCTGGCACCATTTCATGCATCTCCACCATTTGCCATAGGGTGTATAGTGTAATGATCCATGATAGGACCAGCACAACAACACCAGGACCCCTGAATTTAAAAACAGAGAATTATAAATGGTACATGGACTATAGACATTACTGAGTAACAGAACAAAAAATATTGGAAGTCTAACAAAAATTTTAGGATACAACAAATCATCAGAGGAAACTTAATTTTTCTTATGGTTAAAGAAAAATGAGTTGACTCTACCATCCAAGCTCTGACATAGCATAAGGAAGACTGAGGACACCAGCCCCAACCATGGCAGTGACATTGTGAAAAGCTGAGTACCACCATTTTGCATTCCTTGAAGAAGTAATTGGAAGCCATTCATCGATTGCCTTTTGCCTTGCTAATTGTTCTGCATCCTGCGATCCATAATAACAAATTTCTATATCAAATATTAGTAGTCAAATATTCGTACCGAATTTAACTGTTATTAAAATGATAATACCTAAATTATTCATCTACTATTTCATAGCTTTTTCAGTAGATGTATATATAGACTGTCAAAATGTGAATTTTTAATCGTTTCGATCATGAAATAGATAATCAACCATTAATCTACAATGGGCTTGTAAAATAATGAGGAGTTAGTGGCTAGTAATTAAATATGAGTGGACCTACATATGATGTTCTATATATATAGAAATGAATGAGTGGTATTATTAGGTATATATATGTTTCAATTTGACAACGCCGTTCTTTGATGTATTTTGGTTTTGTGATGGATAAGTTAGTGGTTAACTATCTTCTGGCAATTTGGTCCACCTACTTCCTGAATGAACAAAGCTGTGGCTTGGGAACAATAATAATAAGTATGACAAAAAAAAAAAAAAAGGAATGAGAAAAATCTGACCAAGTCACTTGCAAGATTGAATACTTATGGCACATGGAGGAAGGCAAGTGGGTACCCAAAATTCAGTACCACAAAATTGGCAAATTCAGTACCATAATATCTGTTTGGATTCATTCGATTTAGTTTTCAATATAATTTCAGCTGGATTTGATTTCTTTTATAAATTTTAATTAATTTAATTTGATTTGAGTTTTAGACAAAAAAAATTGATTAAATCGAACTAATCTAATTTTTATTTAAAATTAAATTAAATTAGATTAAACATATATTAAATCAAATCAAGATATTGAACTCTATTTAAAATTCATTATTTACATTAAAAATATAGCATTTATATTAAAAATATTTTAAATTTTTTTTCAAAAAGTTCAGTTTAAATCAAACTAAAATATAATTAAATTAAAACTAGATCGATTTGATTTATAAATTTATTTGATTTGATTCAATTTATAATTTTTTCAAATTTTAATTTTTTATTTTTCAGTTTATTTAATTTGAATCAAGTGTCTGCCCTAACAGCACCAAATAATATCATTTGTTTTTAGTTTCAAATCAAAACTCATGTGAACCAAAAAAAAATATACAAAATACATTTGGTGGATTAATTTACCAATTCACAATATAAAATATTAGTGATATTTTAATTTATAGCATTGTAATTATCCAAACATAGTTAGTACTCTTTCTGCCCCAAAAAGATTATCATCTTCCACTTTATACCTTATTTAAAAAATATATTAAATATTTTGCTAACTTATATATATTTTTATCTATACTCTTAATTATATTGATGAGATAATAAATGTTTTTTTTTTATCTTATTTAATAATTAATAAAGATAAATTAGAAAAAATGATTATAAATATTTTTGATTTTATGAAAGTAGATATGTATTTTAGAATATCTCAAAAAAATAAAAAAAAATAGTGAATAACTTTTTTCCCTAGACGAATGAAGTATTATTCTATATGGATGGAAGGCATTAAAGGTCAGGACATTTGCATCCGTTCTACTACGTTACTTACCAGATTTGTACGTCTTAATTACCTCTAAATTATGAACATTGAAAAATAAAGTGCCATGAAATTAAGCTCAAACTCAAATGTCAAAAAACATGGACATGGGCTTCCTTCTTTTCTCTTATTTGTCCTCCTATTATTATTATTATTCTTATGCACTAAAGATTTTGAATTTTACCAAATAAAATTTCTTTTTCGAATCATTCGAATAGTATGTATGATATATGCGAAACGATAAAATATATTGCAAGAAAAATATTTAATTTTAACATAGTAGAATATTATACACACACATGCAGTCTCTAGATTTTTTTTTTTTTTTACCAAATGTAATAGTTAAATACCGAATTATAATAATAAGTAAAGATTGTGATTGAGTGAAAAAATTTGAAAACAAACTTAGAGGGAACGTGCACCACATGATCTTTGAACTGTCAACTGGCTTTACATGAATTCTCTTCTCTACTTTAATATAATAATTCTCGTCCAATGGTCAATAACAGGACTTTTGGTAGGTATGAGAAAAGAAAAATAACAATTAAGCTATTTCCAACGTATTGAATCTGCTATACTATCCATCCATCGAAAGAACAAACAAGACAAGGAAATTGCAGACTCAGTTTTCATAATCAAAAAAACTGAATGAGACTACTAAGAATAAACTCCTGTAAGACTGACTGCCTAGTTTCATAGCCTTAATTTCATGTTCTTGGCAAACAAATAATAACAACAGGAGAAGGTTAATTATGCCAAAGTTTTAATTTACTAAAGAGAAAAAGAAAGAAATGCATATAATTGATGATGGGAAAATCACAAAAAGATCTCCAAAGGTTTTGGAAAAGTTGCACACATCAACTTTTTGGTTTTTGTTTCTTGCAGAAACAACTATAATTGCAAGACAAAAAAAGAGAGAGAAAAGACGTACTTGCTTAGGAGCATAATCTTGATCGGAAGGAGGAGCTTGAGTACCCATTTCAACCGCTGATTCCCACGAAAAAAATATATAAATGAAAGAAAGACTGAGATTCAAAATCTCAGATTTAATAGGTATTGTAATTTCGAGCAATTGAATGAATAGCGAAATCCAGCGGCCCTCTATTTATAAACACATCTCACATGGAATGGGACAGAGAAAAAGATATTTTTTTTGTTTGGCTATCGAAAGTCTTTGTTTGTGGGGACAAAAACCGAATTTCAAGAAGGAAAAAAAAAACTTCGCTTTGTGGTTATCCAATAGGAATATCATAATAAACTTAATTTTAAACTTTCTTTGTTTTTTCTATGGAAAATTCCACGAAATTAACTCAATACCAGTACCACCACTATTGCTGCCACTTGCCGGCAATCACTATAGGCCGTCTTAGCCTGCTCCGTTGTAAATACATTTGGTGTGCCAAAAGACTTGTATGAACGTATTGGTTAACCTTGCACATGAAAAAATATATATTTAGTTATCAACTTGTATTTTGAATTGGGTTCTTAAATTATTATTATTTAATATATTTTAGTTTAATGATAACATAAAACTTTTTTTTTTTTTATGTATGATAAGATAAGAGTCGATATCAGGAATTAAATTTTACAAATGTAAAATCTATAGTTATGCAATGTCATTTGCTTCATGTTTAATTAAACCCATATGCCATTATTTATTTCACAAATGCAATTATACCATATTTTAATCATGGAAAAAGGCAAAGGGGGGGCCATTTTGGTCTCAAGTTCCTCAAAATTTTTTATTAATACCTCATTAATATTATAAAATTTAAATGGTATCCTTCAAATGATTAAAATTTCTCTCAAGATAATACTAAAGGTTCTATTTCTCTAGAAAGTTCATTAGTTATATTTTTTAAAATTATAAAATTAAATATATGTAGAATATAGCATATTTCTAAATGTTATATTAATTACATCACACACATTTAAAAGGAATCCTATAACATTATATTAAAAGATTTCAAAGAAAAAATGTACAATTTTTTTATGTATTTAATTTTATTATATGATTTTTGACAAATAAAATTTAATATAAGTAATTTAATATTTCTTACTAGTCTAAATGACAATAAAAAATAAACTAATTTTCATTTTTTATATTATATTTAGTATAAATTACTTAATTTTTTTAAACTAGCATTTTGCAGAAAGTTATTATTTTAAAAATAAATTTCTTTAAATAAAATAAAGCCTATGTTTATAAAGGAGCCTTTTTTTTTTTTGGTACATCGAAAAAAAAATAGATTAGTCTTGGGTTCAATTATACTGCAATTATTTTCGAAGTTATGAAATTTTAAGTTCAAAATTCAATAAAAGACAAATTAACTCGAAAACAAAATGGCATGTGATTTGTTTCGCATTCCGACGATATGGAAATTCAATTAAAACCTTAATAATTCATTCAGCTAAATTCTAATTAAAAGTGATATTTAAAAAAAAAAAAATGATACGTGAAACGAGGGATCCATTGTTAGATTAATTTGAGCCAACAGTAAGACCTTCATCAATTGAGCTCTCATCCTGCCAAGGCAAGTGCTAACTATGACGAAACAGGAATCACCTCGGGGTTGATTACCTCGCCAATGTGAGTCAAGCCTTCAATTAAATTTCTTCATATGCCGATCCAACTCACATTTTTTGTTCTTTGTCTAGGACTGAAGTGGAAGCTGCCACTTGCATTTTGACCCCAAGTCTACACTAGAAATAAAATGGCAGTCATAAACGTATGCAAAGATGGTGACTGGGTATGTTTGAAATAGAAATCGATTAATAAATTTAACTTGCAGGACTTACTAGTGGAGTTTACCATTTTGTTCTAAACATGCTATTCACAATGGGGGTAATCGGCTTTCTTTTCCACTTAGTCTCTTCCATTTCTTTATTCCCTCTCATCGCATATTAGTTCAAAGTTCATGGCCTCGATCAGAATATATCATTCCCATTATATATATATCATTCCCATAACTTATGGCTTAAGAAAATATCCAATGACTACACCAACTTCATTTATTGGGTTTTGCAACATTTGGCAAGTCCTTAATTAGCTAGAACTATACAATATTCTAGTGGTTATATTTTACGATCTTCCTAGGAAAAAAATGTTCACTTGCCAAAGTTTGTTTTGGTAATGCTAGTTAAGAGGGTTGAATGCAATAACATGACGGATACTGTAATATCTGCAAATTAATCATCAAAATTGCCCAATTATGTGTCGCATGATATCTTGGTGCTAAATGTTGGATGATGTTGAGGCCTTTAAATGGTGGACTACAGCCTGCCTCTGTACATCATTATCATTTATAATAACAGCGATTATGGTTTTTCTTTTTACTTAGGAAAAAAATTGCAGAAGAAATTTCCTAATCCTTAACTTTTATGATTGGGTCTAATTGTTATATACTCGGAACACTATTCTTAATAAATATAGAACATTAGATGGTGAGCTGATTTTTATGACCATTGATCCGTTCTTCTAATTAATGAAGAAATTTATTGCTCCCTCTCTCCTAATTTTATAGGTCGTATTTCACTTTTAAGAAGTCTAAAAAATATATCACTTTCATATTTAGATGTTGATTTAGTTATAAATTGTCAAATTTGTACATTCATTAATTGTCAAATATATCTAAACTAATAACTAAACCGTTTTTAATTGATTTGAATTGCAAATCCTATACTTTTTTTTTTTTTGATATTTTAATGTTATGTGATTAATAAAATTTTATACCAAAAATGGAAAGTCAACTTTATATAGTCTCTTCATTTCTTCTAACAATTCATTATTTTTTCTGAGAAAATACAATAAATAGTATTAAATGACATTTTAGTAAAAAAATGACTATTAACTAACAAAATTTAATTTCCTTAATCCTTGTGTTAAAAAAATGGCCCATAATATTGGAACGATGGAGAATTAATTTAACCATAATTAATGCTTAAATGAGGTCCATGATATATAATAACAATTCAAAATTCTATCTTCCAAAATTACTTTTAGGAATTATTCTTAAATTACTTTTAGGAATTATTTGATACTTTCTCTATTTCAAATTAGATGTCATTTGAGGAAAAAAAAATTTTGTCTCATAATACATGGTGTTTTACAATTATCTATGAACATTAATTAACTTTTTCTAATTTTACCCTTTCTTTTTTCATAATAATTATTTTTTTATAGAGTGCACAATAATTTGTGAAAATAATTAATTAAGGGGTAACATAGTCTTTTATTTATATAATAACATATATTAAACATAATATTTAATATATGTGTAAAAATCTTAAATTGACATCTATTATGGAACAAAATGAATATGTCATGATTCTTATATTTCGTATTGCTATTGGAAATTTTTTTTATTTTAGGATAAAAATTAAAAGAAATTTTCTTTTCTAAATTATTATAAATTCTTTAAAATGAATTTTATGAGTAAAAAAATGATATTACCAAAATCTTTAAATACTAACTACTTTCATAAGCATCAGATTTTTTAATGTGTGTATTTAATTTTTAATTAGTAAAAATAAAAAAAATATGATTATGAGTTTCAACTTCTATTAAAACCTAAATATCTTCATTTGTGATTATGGTCATTCCTCTGTCATATGATCATCTATCCAGCTCACCAAATTATTTAGTGATCAATATTACAAAAGTTTTGTGCGACGGATGCGTGGCATTTGGCCAAAATTGGAGTGGAGTAACGCTACTTGAGAATCATTTGAAATCTCTAAAGTTTTTTGCTCTGTATTGTAACAATCAGAATTTTTCTTCTTTTTAAGAACGAGATTGTGAGAATCAGAATTCGAAAATATAGTACTAATGAATAAAAATATAGGCAGGTGGGCAGCTAAGAAGAGGACAAAAGGATGGATAATATAATAGTCTGCGACCGATTCTTTTATTTTTCAGATATTTAATTTTTAATCCAATTTTAGATAATTTTAAATAATCGATTTAGAATCAGATCTAATCACCTCTAATTTTAATTTTGTTATTTTTAGTTATGATCAAATTTTAACTTACTAATAGTGTTCTTTTATTAAGTTTTCAAGTCATTCAAAATTTGAAGAGAATGGTAAAATATATTATTGTTTGCAAGTATTGCACATATATTAGGTTTTTCTTTTTGCATAAATCAACATCAAATTTAATATTATTCCTAGTTTTCTAAAAAGGAATTAGCAGTCCATGAGTTAAGTCTTTTTATTTTTTTAAATCATGTTCTTCTACGTTTATGCTTGTGTGTAGTTAATGATTGTTTCTGTTAATTTCTCCGTTTGTTATGGTTATAGAAATTTTCTTGCAGATGATTTTGAGCTCAATTTATAGATAACCGAAGAGCTTTTATTCATAATTAAAAAAAAAAAAAAAAAAAAAAGGAGGAAAGAAGATGAGAAGTGTGACCGCAGTTTTAATTATTTTACTAAATATTTGTAAGCAAATAGTTGGAGTTTTCAATTCTCAAGCCTATAAACATGGATATAATTAATGGGTTCAGTAGTTAATTTACTTTTTTTTTTTTTTTGTTTAACTACTGCAAGCTTGAATTTTGTGCTACTCAATAATGAAATTTGTTTTTTTTTTCCCTCTTTAATGCTATTTAATTAGATTCATAGTTATTTTCTAGACTAGTTTTTTTAACATATGTTATTGCATCTAATTCAAAATTTATAATGCTTTTATAAAAAAAAAATGCTTATCACAAGAATATTTAGTAATATGTATTTAGTAATATATGATGATATATTATTTATATTGTATTTTAAATATGTTCTAACATACTATATAAATTTCAATTTATATTGTGTTAGAACATCAAATTTGGTAACGATTTTCATAATTGATAAAGATGTAAAATTATCGAAGAAGATTCATGGAGAAAATATAGTCATAATTTCGAAGTTAAGTCAATATGCAGTTATTAATAGTATTGAAAATAAATTTTATATTGGTATTCAAGATCATAAGATTTTTTTATATAGATGTTGTATGATCATTTCTAAATGAAAATATATTTTGTTATTTTTAAAAAAAGATATTAATGACTAGACTTTCTATTCAGAAACCATTCTAAAACTTCATTCGTTTATGAATAACTGTTGTTTTAGAGGTGCACACTTAGATTAAAAAATAATTAATTAAAAATAATTTCAATTTTTATCTTAATTTGTCTTTAATCAAAATTTTAAAACTAATATTAATAAAAAAGCAATTAATTAGAAAAAGACATATAAGAATGCAAAAGGAGATAAATTTTTTAATATTTTATTATGTTATTCTTTTATTGTTGCATTTAACATCAGTTAATAGATTATACAATTTAGATACTATGATATGACAATTACATTTTAATAATTTAAATGATGGAGTTTAATTGAAATTATATGTATAATTTTGTATATTAATGTTATCATTATTGAAAAAAACAAATTAAGAGCAACTGAAATTTCCATAGTAAGAAATAGTAGCATTTAATTAAAATTTTTTAATAAATTTAAAATTTTAGTAGTATATTATTATTACTATTATTATTATTTATTTATTATTATTATTATTGTTGTTGTTGTTGTTGTTGTTGTTGTATTTCAGTGTTATCTTATCATTTTTTACTTAATATAAATTCTTAAATAACTAAAGATTAAATAAAATGTTATTGTTTTTTAAATTTCTTTTATTAAAAATAACATACGAAAGAATCATAGTAATAAGAGATAAAATGTTGATAAACACAGTATTTTAGAGTATTAGATTAATCAACTTATGATATATAAATGTAACTTATTAATATTTCTATCAGAATAATATTTTATATATTTCTCTATCAAATAATCGCATAAATATTTTTTATTTAAAAATAAAAATATAGTATTTTAAAAATTAAATAAAACTTGTGCAAAATGCGGGTAATAATACTAGTAAGGAAGAAAGGGGTGGTAGTCCTTTTCAAATTAAACTACTTTTTATTTCCTAAAAAATTAATCCCACTAATTCACTTATTATTTTTACTATATAGAGATGATAAATGAGTTGGATCGAAGAAATTTGAGTAAGGTTAATTTTGGATTATACTTTTGAACGAATTTAAATTGATTCACTTCAAGTGATAGATGGATTGAATTGAGCCATTAACATAATGTATGAAAGAAATTCAAGTAGAATCACTCATAATCTTATCCTTGTAAAGTAAAAAATATTATTTGTATTTTTAAATAAATTTTAAATATTTTAATAATTTAAATAAATTCAAACATATCAAGTCAAGTTCTAATTATTTTGAAGTTATTCATAGATCAAATGGAGTTAATTTTAAATTACATTATTTTAAATCTCTTTTAATTTTAAATCAAATCAAATCTAATTTTCAAATCAAATGAAAAATTATATAAACAAAATTACCGCTATGCACTAGAATAAACTGATGCCTTATTTTGCATTTAAGGTAAATTCATCAATTTAATGAGATTGGACAAAATTAATAGATAGAGCTTAGATTTCTAAAGTCAAACAATTAAGTTTATAAATTTTAATTTTGATAACATATTAGTCTTTTCGTTAAATCATTTTGAAAATGTCACTTTTATCTTTAATTCAACTTCAAATTTTTATTTTTTTTTTCACCAGACCCATTTCATTACTTTATCATCATTTAAAAAAATAAGCAATATCCGACACTTAAAGCAAATCAAAACTTATTCATATATTAAAAATCTCAAATTTTACTTAATTGAGATAACTCACTTTGAGGAAAATCCAATTTGAAAGTGTAAATAATGTAATTTTAAAAATGAAGCTATTGATTAATGAATTAGATTAAATAAAATGTAATTTTAAAAATGAAGCTATTGATTAATGAATTAGATTAAACAACAAACAATACAATGAGCAAGACTAAGAGTAGGTTTAGCTTAGTGACTTGTTTGATTACATCAAAACTGAAAAATAAAAAACTATAAAAATCTATCAAATTAGTGACAGAATTTTCGACCATTAACCAAACAAATTATGTCACTAAACTTGCTTACCGACAGATTAGCGACGTCAACCGCTAGATTGATCGTCACTAAGGACTAGTGATGAAATTTCGTTTTGTCCCTAACTCTAATGATAGCATAGCGACGAAATTTATCATCGCTAAAATTATGTTGTTATTATGTAGATAAGTTTAGCAACAGAAATTTCGTTGTTAAGCTTAACTTATGAAATTTCCGTTGTGAACGCGCTAATAGTTTGATAGATTTCCCTATAAATTTATTTAATATTTTTGTATATTAAAATATTTATATTTATATTTTATACTTATAAAATTTATAAAAAAAAATATTTTATTATTTATTTATTTAATTTAAAAATTAAAGTTAGAAAAATTAAAATTAATAAATTTATCATATTAATAATTTGATTATTATACTTATAAATGATCAATTTATTGAATTCCAATGATAATATATTGGCAATGTTTTAAATCTAAATATCAATATGTTATCAATTATAAAATAAATAAATCATAAACATTTTAGATTAAACAATTAAAAAGTATAATTATAAATAATAAAATGAAATTTAATAACTCTAAAATTATATAAAATTTATAACTACACATTTCAATTTACAAATATTAACAATTATATATTTTGAAGTAATAAAAAAATTACAAATTACAAATTTTAACAAACAAAATATGTAAAATTACATATTTTCAATTAACATAAAAAAAAGAGAGAATGCAGTGGAGGAGACTATGAAGGAAGCAATAGTGTCTGGTGGTGAAAGAGGAGGTGGAAGAGGCAGCAGTAGAGGAGGTGGCAGCAGGTGGTGGAGGAGGTGACGGTGGATGAAGTGGTGGACAAGGTGATGACGCGCGACAGAGTAGGTGGAGATGGGAGTGAGGGAGTATGAGAAGAAGGAAAAATTATTTATTTATTTATTATCAATGCTTATTTATTTAATTTAAAAATTAGTTTTATATATTAAAATTTATATATTTATGTTTATGTTTTATACTTATAAATTTTTATAAAAATAAATATTTTTATTATTTATTTAAAAAATTAAAATTAGTAAAATTAAAATTAATAAATTTATCACATTAATAATTTGATTATCATACTTATAAATAATCAATTTATTGAATTTTAATGTTAATATATTATCAATGCTTTAAATCTAAATATTAATATGTTATCAATTATAAAATAAATAAATCATAAACAATTTAAATTAAACAATTAACAAGTATAATTATAAATAATAAAATGAAATTTAATAACTCTAAAATTATTAAAAAAAAAAGTTATAACTGCACATTTCAATTAACAGATATTAACAATTATATACTTTTATGTAATAAAAAATTAACAATTACAAATTTTAACTAGCAAATATTAAAAATTATGTATTTTCAATTAACATAACAAAAGAGTGAATGCGGTGGAGGAGGACATTGTGGAGGAGGCGACAATGTCAAGTGGCAAAGGAGGCGGTGGAAGAGACAACAGTATAGGAGGTGGCAGTGGGCAGTGGAGGAGGCAATGGTGGATGAAGCGATGGATGAGGCAGCGACGCACGAAAGAGGAAGTGGAGGTGGGAGTGAGGGAGGATGAGAAGAAGGAAAGAAATGAAGAAAAGAGAAACAATGGAGAAAATAATGTGAGAAATGAGTTGAAAAGAAATAATAAAGAGGTGATTCAAATTTCATCACTAAATAACTGAAAAAATTCTAAATTTTAATTTTGGAGCAAAAAAAATTAGCGACGGAGTTTTGTTGCTATTTAGCAACGGAAAAGAAATCTGTTACTAGTTTTCCCATCGAAATAATTTTTCTACCAAACAACTTTTAGCGACGAAGCTAAATTTACCACTAATTTTTCTAATAAACAACTTTTAGCAACGAAACTAAATTCATCACTAATTTTTTCACTGAAATAATTTTAAAATTTTTATTTTAGAATAAAAAATTAGTGATGGAAATCGCTAATCCATCAATAGCAAAGAATTTTTCGTCGCTAAGTCTCTCTTTGATTTTATTAATATCTTAGTGTGTGTGTGTGTGTGTATATATATATATATATTTCATATTATCTTTCAAATTATATATTTAATATTATATTTATAATATACTTATATATTTCATATATTATATTATTATTTGATATCATTAATATAATTTAATATTATAACTTAATAATATTAATATAAAATTATATTAATATTTATATTATAATTAAATAGTGATGGAATTTTTCATCAATAAGCTTAGTCACCGAAACAATTCGTCGCTAACTTAGCAATGGATTGCTACCATCGCTAATCTAGAGACATTATTATTATTATTATTATTATTATTATTATTATTATTATTATTATTATTATTATTATATATTTAATATTATATTTATATTATACTTATATATTTTATATATTGCATTATTATTTAATATTATTACTTTATTATATTATAACTTAATATTATTTAATATATTATATAATATTGTATATTCAAAATTATTTATATATAATTTAATATTATTAATATAAAATTATATTAATATTTATATTATAATTCAATAGCAACAAAATTTTTCGTTGCTAACCTAGCAATGAAATTTTTCATCGCTAGGCTTAACAACGAAATTTTTCGTCGCTAGTTCTGTTCCTAGGTCCAGTGACAGAATTTTCTAAGCTTCTTTTTTATTTTTATATATATTTCATAAATTATATTATTATTTAATATCATTAATACAATTTAATATTATTACTTTATTATATTATAACTTAATATTATCAATATTATTAATATATTATGCTTTTTACATTTCATAATATTTGTCTTTTTAAAGTTGTGCACTTAGATTAAGAAAAATAATTAATTAGAAATAATTTCAATGATATTGACTAATATACCATTAATTATCTTTAATTAAAAACTCTACACTAATACTAATAAAAAATCATTTAATTAAAATATCTGTTTTTTTATAGTTGTGCACTTAAATTGAGAAAATAATTAATTAGAAATAATTCAAATAATATTGATTAATATACCTTTAAGTGTCTTCAATTAAAAACTCTATACTAATACTAATAACAAAACATTTAATTAAAAGAAAGAGAAGAGATGATGATGAGGAAAATTTTGAAAAATAAACAATTAATGTTATATTGTTAATGTAAAATGACAATTATATTGAAATAAATTTTTTTTCTAAAATGACAAATATTATAAAATGGAAGGAGTATAATATTGTATATTCAAAATTATTTATATATAATTTAGTATTATTAATATAAAAGTATATTAATATTTATATTATAATTAAATGGCGACGAAAAATTTTGTTGCTAGATTAATGACAGATTATTTGTCTCTAAGCTTAGCGACGACTTGCTGTCGTCCCTATGCTAGCGACGGAATATTTCGTCGCTAAGCCTCTCTTTTATTTTTTTTAATATATATAATATATATAAATAATTTTGAATATCTAATATATTAATAATTTTTATATTAAGATTTGTATTAAAATTAAATTTTTATATTTAGATTAAATATTATAATTTAATATTATATTATTATATGTATTCTTAAGATTAAATATTATAATTCAATATTAAATTTCACATTCTCTTTCAGTACTATATTTATATTATTATACTTATATGTTTAATATATTATATTATTATTTAATATCAATAATATAATTTAATATTATTACTTTATTATATTATAACTTGATATTATTAATATTATTAATATATCATTATATTCTATATTCAAAATTATTTATATATAATTTAATATTATTAATATAAAATTATATTATATTGATATTATAACTAAATAGCGATGAAAAACTTTGACTAGCAACAAATTTTTCATCTCTAACTTAGAGACAAAATTTTTTGTTGCTAGTTCCATCACTAGGCTTAGCGCTGGAATTTCCGTCGCTAATTTTAGTGATAGAAAATTTCACTGTTAAGCTATTGGTACTGAATTGAAGCCAATTTGACCCTAATTTTACCTACGAATTTAGCGATGAATTTCTAATCCGTAGCTAATTTTAGAATTTCATTGCTATTTAACTATAGAAAATTTTCATTGCTAAATTTGTTGCGTTATTTAACTATAGAAAAATTTCATCGCTAAATTTGTTGCTATTTCGATAGATTTTTGCAGTGAAATTTCATTTCTAAAATAAAGTTTTAGAATTTTAATATTTTTATTTACTATGTTTCAACAAACAATAAAGTTAAATTTAAATATTAATAAATTTTTTGTAATTAGTTTTACATAAAATAACTTTATATTTGACAAATAAATAAATCAATTTAGACAATAAAATTTCAAGAATAGTTAAACATTTTAATTTTTTCAATATAAATCTTAAAATTTTAAAATAAATTAACGTATAAAACATAAAAATAAAATAAAATTTCTATTCTTTTTTGACATTCCAAACAGTGTACTAATTAAATAAAGTGACGTGCCTAATAAATCACTTCGGCGCAAGTATCTTCTTTGTAAATATAGGCATGCATTCTCAGCCAAGTCAAAGCGTGATTGTCGTCTATGAAACGTAATCACGCAATAGCTTCAGCGAATGGAATTTCGACCAAAAAAAAAAAAAGATTAATATGAATAGAAGAATGTGGACAATCTTGCTGACCTGACTAAGAAATTGTTTTATGTCGCATCACTTAAGGTTTCGTATTATGGCAACTTGGTCCACTTGCCATTTTGAGATAAATTATAGTAGCCAAAACCAAACACATTCATGTGGCAACATTTTGGATTAAATTGAAAATTAAATCCAAAATCCCTAATTATGTTACTACGTAAAATCATTTTTCTTCCTCCTTTTCTATATAAAGGAAATTCTGCTGTTCTTTTTTTTTTTTTCATGAAATTATAAAAGATAGTCTTGAAAAAACTCGAGCTGAGATTGATTTGTCATAACATAAAAATTACCAAAATAAAATAAAAAAAATTACATGAACAAACATATATATATTTTCATCGATTGACCAAAAAATCATAAATCTGTTATGATTTATATTCAATTTGAACTATCATGCTTATGAAAGAAAAATATCGTTTATTATGTTTTTCGAGAAATTCTGTCATGATTTATATTAAATTTGAACTATCATGCTTATGAAAGAAAAATATCGTTTATTATGTTTTTTGAGAAATTTTTGAATTATAATGTTATCATCCTTTTAATTATTTATTTTACTAGTCTTAATAAAAATTTATTTTTTAATTATCAACAAATATGCTTTATAATATATTTAAAAAGAAATTTTAAGGTTTAAATCTCATTAACATAATATCTCTCCTTAATATTAACAAAAAAAAAAAATGCTTTATAGTAGTCTAATTATAACGATCATGTACATCTTATATTTGTATTTATATTACGATATAAAAGAAAGACATTATTTTTGTTTGAATTTGGATTCTACAGCCATCAATATTTTTTAAGCTGTACAAATTTGATTTCAAAAAGGAAGCACTAAACATGTAAAACAAGATCATTGACTTC
Organism: Omphalea diandra; assembly: GCA_949677035.1. Classification (NCBI taxonomy): domain Eukaryota; kingdom Viridiplantae; phylum Streptophyta; class Magnoliopsida; order Malpighiales; family Euphorbiaceae; genus Omphalea; species Omphalea diandra. The sequence goes on from CATIWR010024918.1 coordinate 60,475, forward strand.
AGCCCCCTTTAAAATCTCTAACGAAATCAATCTTAATTATGTTGTAATTTTGAAATCCCCAGTACAAAGTTTAGGAATGCAGTGCAATTAAGGTCAAATAAGCAACGATTAAAGTATAAGCATTTGTGTGGGCGGTCAGTCAACGAATGCAAAGGTGGCCCATAAAGCTCCATATTCACTGAATTTTCCGTGCTTATGGGACTCACCGTGGTGTATCGTTTCTTGATTGGGTACAGCCATTTGTTGCCGTTTCTCTTTCAGAAAACGTCTGATGGTATGGGAGAGAGGAAGATAGATACCCACTGGATCATATTCCTGAGGAAAATTCTGCCAAAGTGTAGCACAAGGACTTGGAAATTCTTTAGTCATCACTATGTGCTATGAATGCTACATTTCATCTTTATCTTTTTTGGATGGTTGTGAGACTAATCAATAAGTGTGTGATTTTATATTAGAAGATTTCGACTTCCAATTCATAAGTTAATTATCTGTGAAATTATTGAATAATATCAAATTAAAGAATAAATTATTTATTGTTAGCTATAGAGGATAAATTCATAAAAAGGAAAAATTAATTTACATTAGATGTAGATTTTCAGTTGATACACTCAGTCAATGATATCCTAACTCTTAAAATAATCACTCATAATTATCTAAACAATTTATTATTGTACTATTTTTCTTAATAAAAAAAAACTCATACTCTCATTTGATACACATATTTTATTTTATATGACGGATTTCATAAAATTACTTAATGGGCTAAAAAAATAACTTTTTTTAAAAAATTTTTTGCTATACCATGTGTAACAAAATGTGTTGAGCATCAAATTAATTAAAAAATTATAAATATTCATATAAAATGACTATTATACCCATAACTACTCATATTTAAGTATAACCTTTTTTTTTTTTTTGCGTGTCAAATGTAAATAATGCATTGACTTAATGTATGTTACTTAATGAATATAATTGGTATAGCAAAAACTTTTCCAACAGGCAAATTATTGCACTAACATATGCTAAAAAATACAAAGATTATATCTACATAGTGAGAACTCAAACTTGACTTTGACCAATTTTTGAGGCGACATCCAATAAAGTTTAGAATTAACTACAAATTCGTTTAATAAGAAAAATAAAAAGGTATATTTTTATATTATTGATCAACAATTTTTTTTTCCCTAAATCCGAGTCTTACGTTCTTGAATTTTCATCACTTCAACATTAATTTTTTTTTCTATCTTCTCAATTAAGATAAGATAAAAATAATGAAACTTGGAATGCTCCACGTAATTGTCTTCAACTTTAATGTTTACTTGCAATTGAACCCTGAGGTAGCAAATAATAAACTCGTTTGCTGCGAATTTGCGCTTTATGTGGCTTGTGACGAAAAACATTTTAAGAAAATTTATTATATTTATTATGTAAAAATACTTAAATAAATAATTTTTAAATTAATATAACTTAAGTTATTCTTAGTTTTTATCATTTAATTTAGATAAATAATAATTTTATTTTTGATATTTTTTGTGCGTATTATTAATTTAATCATATATTTAATAACAAATACTTTAATTTTATTAATATCTATAAATATATTTTAAATGATATACTAAATTATAATCACAGTAAATTATCAATTAATTGAGGGATTGATTGATTATCAATTGCAAAGTCGTGGAAACTATTATCCCCGTAGCATTGACCTGAAAATAAATATCAATGGTCAAAATCGAAACCGACGGGGCACACAGCATGTAGCGTACACAGGAAAATGTCTGGAAAACATTTTAAATGTTTTTTTGCAAAAATGTCAAAAAAAAGGAGAATAATAATTGTTCCTATATTTCAAAAAGAAGTCATCTCTACGCGTCGGCAATTTCCAAATTTTGTCATAATAAGACTTTCAAGGCACAACTTTGGAAGAGCATGGTTGGAGCTTTACCCAGATGATGGTCATGTTAGCCTGGAACAGCTAGATTATGACAGAGATTTAAAATTAATACGATAAAAACGTCTAATAAACAAATAAATGTGATGGCATCATACGTGGGGAAAAATAAATAAAAATTATACTAATAATTTTCTTATGTTAGATGTCCATCTGATGCTCTCTCTATATATATATATAAGTAAATATTAGATGGAAACTTGATATGAATCTATTCGAATTCTACTAATAAGGTTGAAAATTTTATTAAAAGAGGATAATTATTTGAATTACGTAGTTCATTCAATAAATAAAAAACAAATTACTTATCTAAGTAAGGGGGAGTAGAGTTTAAAATTGACTTTTGATTTTTTTTATTTTTATTTTTGGACATATATCGTGAGGTGAGAGTATCCTTATTATGATTTTTGAGACAGTTGAGGTCTGGAAGATGAAGATCTCATAATAACTGAATTGCTCAGGACTAGACAGAAGATTTATAAAGAGAAAATTACGCGGTGCATTATTTTTTGTTTCTTAAAGACATTTGTATCTCATATTTTATAAAAAAAAATAATATGGTACATTATTATTTACTTATTTATGTTGTAACAAAGGTAGATTAGTACTAGAATTAAACTAAATTATAAAGAAAAAATGAAAACGGAAAAATGAAGAAAAAGAAAAAAACGACAACATAAACAAAGAAAAACTCTCTATTAAAAATTCTGTTTTTTTTTTCTCTCTAAAAAATAGTAAGAAAATAGAGATATATATGAGTTTTTGTTTTTATTTTCTAAGATTTAATAATTATTTTTGTTATTATTGTTTTTTATAATAAAATATCATGAGTTTTTATGCATTTTAGATGAAAAATAATTAACAAATGAATATTTTTGAGCTAAAAATTAGTTAAAAAGAGAAATAAAATTGTGTTTCTTAGAGGTTGAAGATGATGTCTACGTTCTAATTGTTTTTCTTCTTTCTTTCATTTTTCGATTGCTGCATAAATTAAAAGTACATACAAAATAAGCCTATGATAAACTTTTTTTTTCCTGAAAACTGTTTTTTATAATTAATTTTTAAAATTTTGAATTGGTAAACCTAAAAAAATTTTTGAGCTAAAAATCAATTATGAAAATAGAAAAAATTGTGTTTGTTAGAGTTGAAAATGATGTCTATATTTTAATTATTGCTCTTCTTTTTGTTATTTATCGACTATTACATAAACCAAAAGTAAACACAAAGTACACCTAAAATAAACATTTTTTTTCTGAAACTATTTTTTGTAAATAATTTTTCAAAATTTTGAATTGTTAAACTTAAAATAAAAGTGAATAAAATAAATAAATATTTTACTGTATATATATATATGTTACTTGATGTTGTTATTAAAAAAACATTAGTAAACCAGTAATAAATTATTTGTAAATCATTAATAAACTATTTGCAAACTAGTGATGAACCAAAAATAAACTAATAATAAATTATTTGTAAACATTTTACAGTGTAAGAACAATTACTAGTAATAAATCAAAAATAAATTAATAATAAATTATTTGTAAATATTTTACTGTGTAAAAATAACAAAACACAATTATCATCTTCAACCACCAACAATTTGATTTTCTTTCTCTATTATAACTAATTTTAAGTCAAACTATGTTCATTTTTAATTGTTTTCATCTATATTTATTTTTAATTATTTTTCATCTATAATATATCGAAACTCATGAATTTTTTATTATAAATAATAAAACAAACATTAAAAAATTATATTAAATTTGTTTTAGAGAGAAACAAATATAATGAAAAACTTTCCTTCTCTAAAATAGATTTACAAATGTACAATTGTGTACAAAAAATGAGTTTTTCTTCATATTTCATTTCGATGATAGTTCTTGACATATTTCGTTTTGATGAAGTTGTGTGTTAGAAGAAGAAAAATAAGACAAAAAATTACTGATGAGTAGGATTCAAAAATAAAAATCACAGATTTCTATCCTTTTGTTTCATAGATAGTTATTGTTTGATTAGATGAATTCAAATGTTTAAGGTACAAAGATTTTGATTGTTATTTTTTGAATTTGTGTTGATAGGATTTGATTAAGAAAATGAGGGAAAATAGAGTAAATTTGAAATTTTCATTTGGAAAGTAGTTTTTTTTTTTTTGAAATAATATTTGGTTGATGTGTATTTGTCATTAGTTGTTCATTTTTAGCTAATCATATCCATTTTCCAATATATTATGCCTAAGCCCACCAAATGAAATACTACCTACCAATTTGGTGTTATATGGGCCAATTTGTTAGATCCTCTCCCATTTTATAAAAGAAAATGGACATGATTACCTAAAAACTAATAATCAATGACAAATACACCTCAACCTAATATTATTTTCGAAAAAACTACTTTTCAAATGAAAATTCTAAATTTACTCTATTTTCATAATTTTCTTAATCAAATCCAATCAACAATAATCTGGAAAAATATCGATAAATTTCTTCTTACTTTAAATATTTAAATTCATCAAATCAAGTAATAAAGATCTGGAAACAAAACGAAAGGAATCTATGATTTTCATTTTTGAATCCTGCTCATTAGTTCTTCTTTGTCTTCTTCTCACACACAATATCATCAAAATAAAAATATTAAGAAATATCATTGAAAAAAAATATATGAAGATAAATGTGTTTTTGTTCACACAATTATAGATTTGCAAATCTATTTTAGAGAGAGAAAATTTTTTATTATATATGTTTTTCTCTCTTAAATAGATTTAATATGATTTTTAATATTTGTTTTATTATTTATAATAACAAAATCATGAGTTTTGGTATATTATATATGAACAAAATTTAAAAAAATATATTTTTGGCTCAAAATCAGTCATAAAAAGAGAAAGAAAATTGAGTTGCTAGAGGTTGAATATGATATTTGTTTTTAGTTATTCTTACACAGTAGAATGTTTACAACTTGTTTATTACTAGTTTATTTTTTGTTTATCACTTGTAATTAGTTTTACACTGTAAAATGTTTATAAATGATTTATTACTTATTTAATTTTGGTTTATCATTAATTTATAAATGATTTATTATTGATTTATTACTGGTTTACAAATATTTTTTTATAACAACATCAAGTAACATATATTTATATATAGTAAAATGTTTATTTTTATTTTAGGTTTACCAATTCAAAATTTTTAAAAATTAATTATAGAAAATAATATACAAATGGTTTATTATTAGCTTACAAATGTTTTTTTATAACATCAAGTAACATATACACAAAAAAATATTTATTTTATTTTATTCACTTTTATTTTAGATTTAATAGTTCAAAAATACACAGTAGAGTTTGAAAATGATATTTGCATTTAGTTATTCTCACATAGTAAAATGTATACCAATGATTTATAACTAGCTTATTTTTTATTTATCACTAGTAATTCTTTTTACACCATAAAATATTTACAAATGGTTTATTACTGATTTATTTTTGATTTATCAATGATTTATAAATTGTTTATTACTTATTTACAAATATTTTTTTATAACAATATCAAGTAACATATATTTATAGATAGTAAAATGTTTATTTTTGTTTTATTCACTTTTATTTTATGTTTACCAATTCAAAATTTTTAAAAATTAATTATAGAAAATAGTTTATAAATGGTTTATTACTAGTTTACAAATGTTTTTATAACAATATCAAGTAACATATATCCATACACAGTAAAATATTTATTTTTATTTTATTCACTTTTATTTTAGGTTTAACAATTCAAAATTTTTAAAAATTAATTACAGAAAATGGTTTCTAGAAAAAATATTTATTTTAGGTTTATTTATTTATTTTTTTACTTTTGGTTTATATAATAATCGTTAAACAAATGAAAGAATAAGAACAATTAGAACGTAGATATCATCTTCAACCTCTAACAAACACGATTTTCTCTCTCTTCGTAATTGATTTTTAGCTCAAAATATTCATTTTTAACTATTTTTTATCTAAAATACATAAAAACTCATGATTTTGTATTATAAACAACAATAATAATAATAAAAATTATTAAATTTTAGAAAACAAAAACAAAAACCCACATGCATCTTTATTTTCTTACTATTTTTAAAAGAGGAAAAAACAGAAAAAGAGTTTTTCTTTATATATGTTGTCATCTTCTTGTTCTTTTTTATTCTTTCTTTTATTTTTTTTTATTTTTTATGGTTGGGTGTAATTGCAGTACTAATCTAACTTTGTTTACGTGGTAGTGGTTAAGGAAAAGAAAAATTAAAAATAACGTAAAAAAGTAAATAGTAATGTACCATATTGTCTTTTTATGAAACATGAGATACAAATGTCTTTTAGAAGCAAAAAAAGGTGCACCACATAATTTTCTCTAATACATCCACCTAAAAGTATAGCTTTTTTAAAGCGACAATTTTAGATTGATTTAAAAATTTATAATGAAAAATTAATTTATATCTAATTTGATATTAGAAAGAAGTGTGAAATAATCCTCTTTAGATTAAGTTTAACTTGATTTAAATTTATCTATTTATATTATTAGAATATTCAAATTTACTTAAAAATAAAATAATATTTTTTTATTTAAAAAATTAAAATTATGAGTGATCTAACTAAAAGTTAAAAAAATTATTTGAATTCTTTTCTATATCTTGATTCGGTAACCAACTTAGGCTCAATTTGACATGACAAAACCATATTATAATTTAGTTTGATTATTAATATAAGTTAGTTTGATCAATAAATTTTATTTGATAAACTAGATTATTTTAAAAAAAAAAAGCTAGATTATAATCTCCTTAAAAAAAGTTAGTAGAACTAGCGGTCAACTAAATAAGCTATTAAATTATGACTTTTTTTTCCCGTTTTACTCATTTTTTTTACCTAAATGATAATTAAAATCCTTTAATGTCTTTTTATATTTTTCAACTACCTTTTTATTTACTTTTATTAAACATTTTTACATTAATCAACTCGATTATCAGTTACCAGATTTTTCAGCTACAAGATTATCAGTTAGTAGATAAATTATCAGCTAATTACTGGATTATTAGTTACTAGATTATCAATTAGTAGCTATATCATCAACTAATTACTAGATTATCAACTAGTTTTTCCAAATACAGCTTTAGTTTATCTATAGGCTGAAATGACTCGGCTTAAATTTATTTAAAAAAACGTAACTCAAAATTAATTTAATGAAAAATAGATCAATTTGAATCTAAATTAAACCAGCAAATTAGTTCTCTAAGCCTAAGCTAGCCTGAAACCGTTCACTAGATAGTTTCATCTCAATTTTAAAAGTCTTAATTTCCTGTCGAGTTTAAAAGCCTTGATTCCTATATTGGACAGAACTGACAGTCAAGGTTTCAAGCTGAACCAAACAAAATTTCAGTATATATATATATATATATATAATTTTTTTTAAAACACCTATAAATACCCTATTACCCTTCTCATTTTTTCCACACATTTTCTTATATTTTATTATTCTCTTATCTCGTACTCATTTTTTTTATTTTCAAGAATTTATATTGTCAAATTATACATTTCACAAATATTATCCCTATCATTCTATTAAAAAAAATTATTCATTTCACAAATATTACTTCTATTATTTTTAAAATATGAAAATAAATAATTATATTTTTAAAAAAAATCTATCTAATTGAATCAAAATGAATTAATTTCGAAATGTGGATCAACTTGAAACCATTTATAAACCAAATCCAACATCAATTGTCTAAGGACAATCTCCAAAAATTGGTGTTTTAGCCTTATTTCCAAATCTTATTAATATAATTCTCCCTCCTTAATATTAGAAGAAAAAAAAAAGTCTCTAAACTAGAATGACTGTTATCATGGCTACGCCTATTTGATACACTAGGTTTTTTATCCCCCCACAAAATATGCGCAAATCCTATTTTCCAAACGAATAAAGGTCACAATTTATATTCTAAACTCATGTCCAGAATGCTTCATAGTCTATATATAAATACACTTGTTTTTTTTTTTTTTTTGTGTTTTATTTTATTTTAAAATGTTGTCCATTCACAAGCGTGTCTAGTACACGCTCGTTGTACGTGAAAGCTGTGCACTTTTTTTTTCTTGTTTCATTTTGTTTTCTTATAGGTGCGATTTTTGTTTGTTTTTATATATTATAATTTTTTATATTATATAATTATATTAATACAATATATAATTATATTATATTAATTAATTATATTATATTATTATAACTATTTAATTATATATTATTATATATAATTTATAATTATAACAATATTTTTTATAAATATTTTTATCATAAATATTGTTATTATTCTAGGTCCATTATTTTTTTTATTGAGGTATACTGTTCAACAATCTAGGTACATTTATATTGTATTGCATATATACTAATTAGGTGCATTTATGTTGTGTTACGGGTACATTAATATGGAAAGACAAGTACATTAATTTAAAAGCACAATACATGTAATTTATAGATGATGTACACTAATTTTGCACTGTAAATACATTGATGTTATACTCTAGATATTTTATTTTCTTATTTTAAATACATTGTTATTACTTTAGATACATTATTTTTTTTATTGAAAGTATTGTTGATTTATAAGTATATTGGTGTTGTATTATAGGTATATCTTTTTTTATTTCAAATACATTATTATTACTTTAGATTCATTCTTTTTTATTGAAGACACACTGTTCTTGATTTATAAATATATTTATTTTTATTTTGGTGTTTATCTTAAATTTTTAAATTAATAAGTTCGTTTATTTTTAAAAATTTAACTTATTTAATTTTATAAAAAATACAATTTTAAAATTAAATTGAATAATAATAAAAAATCTGAATTGAATTAACTAAATATTGTATTAATTTATTTATTTTTAATTAAATAATAAAAAAATATTTAAATTGTGAAAATTATAAAAGAATTGTACATGTACGATGGTTGAGCATGTCTTGGTATACCTGCGATTCTTAATGAATTGTAAGTGAAACAGTGAGTTTTAGTTGGATTGCAGGATACGCAGTGGACATAGCTTCAAGGATCCAATAAAGCCGAGGGCGAGGGCAACGGCTTAAATGGGCCTAAATTCTTGCTTTTCCAAACTCAAATCTCACAGAAATTTGGAGCGAAAACGAGTCCAATTTGAATGGTGGAAGAGAATGAGTTGATAATGGAAGAAGTTCTAAACAGAGAAAATGGGAATTTCTAGATGATTCCTTTCTTTTTAAGCGTCATTGCTCAAAATCGAACTAACAAATTGATAAAAATTTAACGAAATTTCCAAATCATAGCGAATAACAGCCTCATAACTGTCTGATTCGTACTCATCGATTTTGACACACATGATGCTATCCTGTTAGACGAGAAAGAAAGGATCAAAGGCTTTACTTGATCAGAGTTTGATGAGGTTTTGAGAAAGAGCTTGGTGGTGAACGGGTTTGCAGAACGAAATTTAATTGCCTGTGGGTTTGCAGAACGAAATTTAATTGCCTGTATTTTAAACTCTTTTTCTTCAGAAGAGTGACAAAGTTGGAGAGAGTTAGCAAGGAGATGTTCTCTTAGTCCAAGAAAAAAAAAAAAAAAAAAGAAAAAGGCTAGCTACCGGGAATATATTAAATTTGGTCTTCACCATTTTGAACACAGATTAAGCACGAGATGTACTTTATGAGAGACGGTTTTTAAGTACGATCACATGACTTACTCATGTTGGACAAGGAAACTTCTAACAAGGAAAAAGACATGCAGGAAAGAGCTACACAACTTGCTACTCTTCTACTTTAGGCAGTTTGCGGCTCAGCTTTCTTCAACACCTCAACCACAACAAAGGCCATGGCCTCTTCTCATCAATTGAATCAAGCCACTGATATAACAGAAGGGTTGGAACTATGGCTCTGCCGTGGTCTCCTAACTGGGTTCTTCACTGACAGGCCTGATGCACCAAAACAGAAGTACTGGCTCCTCAACTTCTTATTCGTCGCAGTGGTTGGGGTTGTGGTCTTGGTCATGGACCCTTCATTTCCAACTGCATTTGGTGCTCTATCATCAAATGATTGATTGTAGGATGATGGACCGGCAACATCAGTGTCAATAAATATCCGTTTTTGCTTATCCAGTGAATTAGGAGAAGATATGGATGATTTTGAAAATGAACTCGAGCGTGATCGACCTGGAACGGCTATTTGTGGCATGGCCTGCAAAACACCATGCATTATACCTGAAGCAAATTTCTTCTTGGCTGTTGGACTGGACTGATTACTCCTAACAGAAAGTGTCCTTTTGTTGTTAGGAAGGGATGACGGCTTCATGAATCTCTGGCGAAGTGGGGTTGGAGTTTCCTCTGTAATATTGCATTTCTTGCTTGATTCCATTGAAACTTGAACATCTGATTTCTGGAATCTTTCGGGTTTTTTAACTTTCAGTCGGGGCCAATAGAGGACTCTTTTCAATTGCTGCGCTGCATTATTCACAGAACCTAACTTCCTATTAGTTGCTGAGTTCTGGTTCTCATTGCTTGTGTCAAAATGGTCAGCCGAAGATGAACTCATTCTTTCACTAGCAGGACCAGCACTCGCATCCGATGCAATCTCAATCCCCGTATACAAGAATATTTCTGCATCAGAGATTCTGAATGATGTTCCAGGACTGACTCCATTACCTTGCATCTTCAAACAGGACGCAATGGCTCTTCTTGCAGTATAATCCTGACAACCAAATATTCCACCTGCTGAAATCAATTGCCTAATTAGTACATCTGATGAGGCAGAATACGGTCGTTGCTTAAGGAGATCAAGAGGCGTCATCCCATCTGCATCGCGGACATTCACATTTAATGATGGAGCAGACATCAAGAGCTGCACAAGATCAGAGTGAACATTCCCAATGATGGCTGTGTGAAGTGCAGTCCTTCCATCATTATTTTTGGCATTGATGATGTCTTGCACATTGAAAATTTTCCCACATATCAACTGCTTCATAAGCTCAACCTGTCGGTCCAATCTTTTGAAGGCAGGAGATTGGAATCCAGAGACGGCCATATGAAGAAAAGTTTCTCCTGCATTATTTGTTGAAGAGATCAATGAGGGAGATGCAACGATCAATGCCTCAACAACAGATGATTGGCCCCTGTAAGCAGCAATATGCAATGCTGTGTTGCCTAGATGATCTGTCGAATTAATGATATCTAAGGATGCTATCAGATCTTTAACTACCTGCATAGGGAAAAAGCTTACAAGCTTCAAGGATCAAGTTACCGCTTAGTTGAGATAAATAAAAAGTTATCATCTAATGGAATGCATCATGACCTTATCTGTGTCTCATTTTTTTCATGATATGATCTAAATTTTGATGGATTTATCAGTTTGAATGTTTGCCCTTCTATTCACAAGTCAAACAATTGATACTAGAAGCATGAGTCTACGGCAGAAGGTTGGAATATGCACTAATTGCAAGTATTCAACAGTTTCCTTGACAGAATGTTTAACCAAACACAAAGCATATCTTCAGTAAAGCCAATTAATTCATGGAGTTCGAGATTCATCAGTACGGAATACAAACAGTTTAGCAGCAGCACAAATGTAATTTATTAATTTTGAATATAGCTCTTCTTTAAACATAGGATAGTCACAGAAACCATCAGTCACACTAGAACACATTCAGCTCTGTATATTATTAACCAGTTGAATCCTTTATACGCTTATATGTCAACAATTAACAGAAACACATAGATAGATGGGCATGATCTACTAAATCTAACTCCTTTTCATTCTCACTTGGTAAATTCAGAAAACAATGAATGCAAAAACGACAATATTCATACACCAATAATTATGGAGAAAACTTCAGTTCTTGATTTGTCCAATACCACTGCTATCACTGGACAGCGGGAGAAGAACAATATGATGAAGCTGCATTAGTTATGTAAGATGATAGAATTCAAAGGAAGCAAGTTCTCCACTAAAGATTAGTCAGGCAAGGAGTAACAAAATGAAGCATTAATATATTAGCCGGAGCCTCACCTCAACTTGCCCTCTGGCAGCAGCAGCATGCAGAATTGTTGAGCCCTCCTTGTCTCTGTAAGCCAAAACATCAGGGCAATCAGAAAGAAGCTCCTGTAAAATGGCTGAATTCCCACCTCTAGCAGCAGCATGAACAGCCTTATTCATCATCTCCCACTTGTATAGAGAAGGAATCTCCCCTATGTGCTCCCCAAAGCCTCTCCCTTTTGCTGTCAAAAACCTTGGAGAGAGAGCATAATCATAAACAATCTTGAAAGCCTCAGAATTCTTACTTCTGGCAGCAGCATAGAATATATCAGTAACACCATATTCTCCTTCACCAAAAACAAGTAGTGGGTTCCTTTCAAGAAGTTCTTGAACGAAACTCAAGTCTCCAGCTGAAGCAGCAGTGTACATAAGCCATCCCCCATATCCAGCTTGGATGAGTGAGTTTTTAGCTTTCTTGGATTCACATTCACGAAAAAGTTTTCTAGCAACTTGAGAACGACATTTGGCAACATCATCAAACTGTTTCTCATCATCCCACACAGTCTCAAGGCGTCGAATTCGCCTGAGAGAGGTGAGCTTGATGAGATGATTGTTATCGATGCGAAGGAGTTCCCTGACCAAGTCATAGTGGCCATTAGCAGCTGCCCAATCAATGGGAGAAGCATACCACCATTGGTCTCCGGTACTCTCCCATCGAAGAGGGAAATAATTTGGAGGCATTCTGAAGATGAGGATCAAGAGAGTGCTGGATTACAAGTAGAAAAAGATTTTAGGAAAGTTGATCAAAGCCCTTAAAAGACAATTCAATACTAGCTCAAAATGACAACATGACAGCCACCTGATACCAGATATATGTAACCCAACTCCTTGTAGGACAAACTTTTGAAAGAAACTACAAAAAGAAGACTTCTAGCCAATATTAAGCAGAAGCAAGAACATTACTAGCTAAAGATTTCACGAGCCATGAGAAACATTTACAAGAAGGAAAAATTCCAATCCTTATAAGGAAGCATAAGAAAGATGCTACTGGAATAAAGAAAACATAACAGCTCCAACAAAATTTATCAATAAACAAAGTGGGTGAGAATTAAAGATTTAAGCAAAGAATAAGGGAATAAAATTGTAGCAATATGGAAAACTAAAGAGAAGCTATTAAAAAGCATAACCAAAGAGAAAAGAAGAGGAACTCTTTAAAATTATCAACTCAAGCAGCTGAAACTGAACCACCTGCAGAGAAAACCCATTACTACTCTGACAAAGAAAATGAAGAAGAATGACCAAAGAACCACATGGGGAATTCTCTTCTTTTTTTTTTTTTTTTCTTTAAAAAGAAAAATATTATAAAGTAAACGATATCAACTAAATGATACTGAGAAAGGAAACAGAAATCATTGCCGACACAAAACAACCCAGAAAAGGTAACATGCACTTCAGGGTAATATAAGAAAATATTCTCAGAACACAAAAAGACAGATAATATTGTTTTTTTTTTTTTAAAACAGATTTTTGGACTCTTCATGAGAGAAAACTAGTAGGATTTAGAGCTACAAATGGTATATATTATTAAATTACAAGAAGGTAAGATTCTTTTTTACCTGTGATAGAACAGTTAATGATGGTGATATATGTGAACGGAGGGTGCTTACAGCTCTCTTTCTTTGGGGTTTGATGAGGAGATAATGGAGGTCAGGTGGGAAACTAACCCAATGGGGAGGATTGCTTCACAGAGGACATGTACATGTTCAAGTAGTAATAAAAAGCTATGGTTTCTTTCTTTTTATTTATTAATCTAATTTAAACAAACATAATTATTTTATTAATGAAATATATACACATAATGTAAATAAGTTTTTTATTTTTTAATTTAATACTAAAAAAAACAAATTTAAGAAAGCTTAGTCCAAAATTAATTTATGATATGATGCATGTAAATGATATTGTAAGCAAAGCATGAGAATCGTAGATATGCTGTAATTCTGACTGACTTTTTGCTTATTAATTCATAGTAAATGTTTTTGTTGAGCCCATAATTAGAAATGTATTAATTTGGTTGGTAATCAATCAAATTGAGCTTATTAATATCTCTAAACCACAGTTGTGAATATTTTCTCCATCTCTTACCAATCATAACATTTTTTCTTCACTTGCCTAAAGTTGAGATTTTTTTTATTTAATTATTTCTCCTACACATTTAGGAGACATTACACGTTCAACAATGAATAAAAGCAAAATGTTATTTTCACGTTTTCCTTTCAACCTGAAAAAAAAAAAAATATATATATATATATATATATATATATATATATATATATATATATATATATATATATATGGAGAGTGTGATAAAAATTTTTTTTATATATATAATTTTTTTGAGATGGATAAAATCAAATTTTAAATTAGTAAA
>CATIWR010024964.1:0-65334 GCA_949677035.1 Omphalea diandra
TGATGATCTAATAAACGTAGTTTGAGATGATAAGGAGGCTCTATTGAAGCCTAGACCATGTCTGATTAATGGTGGCCTTTATGACACATGTGTCCAAGGCTTCCTTTTCTTTATGGAATTTGGAGATTGAGCTTCTAAGCTCAATGACTTCTCCTTTTAGAAAGTCATTCTCCTTTCTTAATGAAGCCAATGAAGAAGATGATGTAGAAAGATTTTCTACTGATTTTTTGAGCTCATCATTTGATGCTCTCAATTTGTTTACAATGTCATTGAGGGATTTATAATCATCCTCTAATTTTTGATACTTTTTCTTGTAAGACTTCATTTGTGACTTGTATTTGTCACATCTCATAGTTAAAGCCTCTAGATTCTCTTCATTTATCTCATTAAGTTCATCAAAATTAGAATGAGAGTGGGAAAAAGTACTTACCTCATTTGTAGAATCTTCTTATGCCGTGAAACAAATGTTGGCAACTTCTCCTTCTTCTTTATCTTCACTTAAGTTGTCATCCCAAGTGGCTGAAAAGCTCTTCTTCTTCTCCTTGTCCCATCTTCTTCTTCTTTAATTTGGGACAATTGTACTTGATGTGGCCTTGCTTGCCACATTAATAGCAAGTGACTTCATTGGATCTCTCTCTTAAACTAGGAGTTGTCTTCTTGAAGCTTTTTCTTTCTTTTCTTCTTCTAATAAACTCCTTTGTCCTTTTTGAGAGCATTGCTAGCTCCTCTTCTTCTTTGTCACTTTCTTCATCATTAAAGGTAGTTTCTACATCCTTCTCCTTTGTTGAGGATTTGAGTGCCAAGGTTTTTCTTTCCTTTTCTGGTTTATCTCTTTAGCTCCTTAGTTTCTTTATTTGTTCATCCTTTTGTAAGGCCAACTCATGAGTTAAGAGTTTGCTTATCAACACATATGTTGGAACCTTCTCAATCTCCAGATTAGACTCTTGGATGCTGCACACTTTTGCACCAAACTTATCTAAAGGTAGAGTTTTAAGAATTTTTATGTTTACCTCATAGTTGGTGAGAGTCCTTCTGAATTTCTTCGTGTTGTTGATGATGGATAGGAGTCTATTCATCATTTTGGTGATGCTTTCATGGTCCTTCATCATGAAAAGCTCCCATTCTGTCACATACATCTCCAAACGGCTTGATTTAATTAGAGTTATGCCCTTATGGTAGTTCTTAAGAGTCTTTTAAATGGTATTAGCTGTTTGGCAATGTTGCACTCTTTTAATCTCTTCCCTAGAGAGAGAGCTTAGAAGAATGGCCATTGCCCTTTTATTTTTGCCATTTGATCTCCTGTGAGCTTCAACCCATTCTTCCCTTGGAATGAGTTCTTCAATTCCATCCACTACTTCAGTGGGTGGCTTCCATTCTTTGACAACCACATCTGTATGAAGGTAAATTTCCATCCTATACTTCCAATGAGTATAGTCGGATCCATCAAAGTGGGGCTTGAGGTGTAAGTGGATTCCCTCTTATGCCATAAACTTTGCTCACCCAATTAAGGCTTATATGTGAGACTTGGCTCTGATACCACTTGTTGGCCCTAGGCACCAAGAAGGGGGGAGGGGGGGTTGAATTGGTGTATATAAAAAAAAAATTAAAGTAAGGGATAAAGAAGAGTAGAAGATGAGACATACGATTTATAGTGGTTCGGTATAATCGACCCTACGTCCACTCCCCAATTCTCTGCAATTGGATGTTCTACTAACTTAGTATTGTGTTTCTAAGCTCACACCTAACTTTTACACTTTATGTTTTCAAGGCTTACACAACAACCTTTACACTATATGTTTTCAAGGCTCACACAACAACCTTTATACTATGTGTTTTCAAGGCTCACACAATAACCTTTCTTACAGTTGGTGTTTAATGCTCACACCCAACACTTATAATCTCATAAAGAAGAGAATAAATTAAGTAGCAAAAGATTGAGAGCTTTAACATAAGTAATGAATTCTCTATCTGTCTCATTTATCACTGTTTGATGGAGTATTTATACTCGATACCCACCAAATAGATGTCAGACTTTAAAGCTCAACAAATCTCCAAGATATGTTAGGCAGATTCTACATTAATTGCATGTCTTGCAAGAGTCGTGGTAGCTACTGGTCAATCGCGATCGTAAAATCCAAATTTCTATATGGGAGCCAAAAATTACGGCAGAAAAACCCATTTGTGTCTAATGGCTAGTCCACGTGTTAGCTTCTCATTGGTCCATTAGGAAAATATAGTCATTATGTTCTAACTGCCCACAAAAGTCGTGGTCGCGATTCTTCTTTGTATAGGGAGTGACTTAGGACAC
The DNA here is from genome assembly GCA_949677035.1 of Omphalea diandra. Lineage (NCBI taxonomy): Eukaryota > Viridiplantae > Streptophyta > Magnoliopsida > Malpighiales > Euphorbiaceae > Omphalea > Omphalea diandra. The sequence continues at coordinate 2,309 of CATIWR010024964.1, forward strand.
ATATTCTTCTGTTTGAAAGATAATTTTCTTTTTCTTGAATTGTGGTCGCTACCCAAAATACGACCCTCACAAATTTTGTTCTCCACTCAATACTTGAGACACTTGGCATGCTATGATTATGGACTGGCTTCCCTCTTTAATCACTTTGAAAGTCGCGGTCGCGATTAAGGTGTGACACATACCACAAATTCGTCTGTGATTTTGTCACTTCCATCTTTAGATAAGTAGCAGCAGTGATGATGCCCATGAATCCCTCTGGCTAAGTTTCACCCTTTCTTTGAACTAGCTCGCGATCGCAAATTACATATCACTGACCGTGAATTTGGATGAACTTTGCCTTCTTGAAGATTATGTAGTCCTTCCAACTTCCAAATGAAATCTAACTTAATTTCTGCAAAACAACACTCAATTGGCAACATTAGGATTGATTAATCTCCTTTGTCAAGATCAAAAAAGGTCCAAGACTTAGGATTAACCATTGTAGTCCAACAACAATCATCACATCTCTTAAAGGAGTACTAACACATAGATTAAAATTTAAAGATTGATGCTTACTACACAATTATGATGCCATGTTCAATGAAATGAATGAATGTGTGGAGCCAAGATCAATTAATGCATCAACTTCTAACTCATGGAGAAAAAGTTTACCAGTGATTACTTCTTGAGTAGCAATAGCTTCTTGTTTAGTCATGGTAAATACTCTGGCATGTGTTGGGGGTCTATAACTCTGACCTTCTGATATGCCCATACCATGGCCAATTGTGGTTGTTCTACCTCTACCTCTGCCCCTGCCTAATGATACTCCAACTCCACTTACCTTTGAAACTTCAACTGTGGACTCTGATGTATCTCTGCCTCTGCCTTTGCCTCCCTCTGACATTCTTGATCTTTTAGGACAATCTCTAAGCATATGATCAAGAGACCCATAAAAGTAGCACCCACCAGTCAATTTTCTATATTCACCCATATGTTACATGCCATAATGTACATATGAGGGTCGTTGTTGCATAACATGGCCTTAACCTTTGCCTGTATACGATGAAACTCCTAATACTTTGCCTCTATAGCTAGAGTAACCACCTCTAGCACTAGACTGTGATGGCATATAATCTCCATGTTTACCTTTCTTTTTGTTAAAATCTTCCACAAACTCAATAGGCCATTTTTTAATTCGTTACTCTATCCTTTCTTTTTCTAATCTTTCCACCCCGATTACAACAGCTTTTAGCTTGGTATAACTTTCAAGATCTGCAGTCATGATCTTAGTTTTGATCTCATATCTTAGTCCCTCTTCAAACTTTTGATATTTGTCTTTGTCAGTGACCACCATGAAGGATGCATAATGAGATAGTTGATTAAAATTTACCTTATACTCGATTATAGTCATCTTCCCTTGCTTTAGGTTTAGAAATTCCCTTGTTTTATCATCTTTGTACACTTTTGGCATGTAATTTGTTAAAATCATTAAGAAAATCATCTCATGTAACTACTGGAGGCTGGACATCACTCCCTGGAATGGTTTCCCACCAATCATATGCACCCCCCTATAATAGCGACACTGTATAGTCAAACTTTTCTTCTAGTGTGCATTTCATCAAATTCAAAACTCTTTATGTTTTTTTTAGCCATGTCTCTGCCAATGATGGATCTGTGGTACCACTGAAGTCCATTGCACTTTGTTTTCCTAATTTGTTATACCTTCTTTCTCTTTGAATTTTTGGACCCTACACTGTTGGTTCAACAATTCTATGTTGTGGTTGCCCATGAGATATGAGTTGTGCATAAGAATGTGTCGGAGATCTAACTCTGTTAGCTGGTTGATCTCTTAATGGTTGACATGATGCTTCTATGGAATGCAAATTTGCTGATTCCCCTCTTCTTGGTGAGCCATGGGTACTACCATGACTACTCTCTGGTAATGCCCTATAGACATATAAGACTATGTCATATGATAATGCATAATAGTGCAAAAGTCATGTCATGTTCACATGTATGTCCCTATGGAACCTATCCCTGCTCTGATACCAAAAACTGTAATGACCATTTTCATTTACAAATCATGGCATTCATGTCCTAAAATACATATGCATAATGGTTTATTCATCATACATACATAATCCAATAATGTATTTGATGTACATATATGTTAACAAATGATAAAGGCTAGTGACCATAAACAGGTTCCTATCTAGATATATGTACATGACACAAAGAGAGAGAGAGAGAGTTGGAATTCAGCCGACAACCTGTGGTCCAGTGTCTTTATGCAAAACTCTAATCGCTAAAGTGTGCAATCCCTATGCTTCAATATCTGAAAAATATAATTACGATTTGATGAGTCATGACTCAATGAATAAAAAAATAATCAGATTCTTATGGTACAACCAACATAAGAATATCATCAGTATACATTACAAGTATAACAATTGACTATGTAAGTGCAAGTGCAATAGATTGATTTTTGTCGCGACCTTGCAAGGCAAACACTGCTCCTAGGAATTCATGTGATTCAAGTGACATTTCATTTTGCTGGCCAACATATAACAAGTGAATCTTTTGATCAATGACATGTTCTAATAGGGTATATTGGTCCCTTTTCTAAGTGATTTGCAAGTGTTTGACAAGCCGGTCATAACATCCTTTTAGTCCCATATGCAAGTGTTCATTCACAATGGTATACTAAGTAATCATGAAAGCATATAATTCTCACTTGACTTGTATTCACATGTAAAGTGTAACAATTCAATCACATATACAAATAATAAAACATAATCATATTATAAAATTATCACACATACACATTAAAATCTAATAATGGTTTTTACTCACCTTTTGATGTGACCCACATTTACGGTAGGTTTAGTTCTCTCTCTAGGGCTTCTTCAAAGTGTTGAGATCCTAACATTTGATACATACATGGTTATAAGTATGTCAAAATGATTATGAATGCTGGGTATGCAACTATGGCATGATCCATGCAAGTGGACCTAGTGTTTATGCATATTTTCCTTATGTGGCAGCCTGACTTTACTACACTCTCATAGTAATAACTTTAGATATACTAATTAAATGACTTGATTCTTTTTTTTCAAATAAACTAGACACATAATGATACAACATATTCAAATTTTAGGTCAGTATAAGACATTGAAAATGTGGTGAATTTTTGAATTTTGCCCTATTTCAATGTCATCTAAGTCTGAGTTGTTCTTACATTCTTGGGTATATCTCAAATTGTACAAATCCAATTGCTAAAATGATCCACCAAAAGTTAAAAAACTCATAAAGGAACATTTTTAATGTTCTACTCATTGTCTAATTCAGTCTATAAAGTCACCAAAATAAATGACCAATCTCAGGGTGAGCAGGTTTTCAACATATTGACAATCAGTCATGATGAAGGTGCAATATCTCATCAAACATGTTAAATTTGGCAAACATATTGCATAAAAAATCTAGATAATACATTAATATACAATTTTAAAGTTTAACATATCACCAAATTTTGAATTTATGGCCATCAAATTCTTAGAAAATAGAATTGTAAGACTGATGAGGTCTTATCTGGGTACAGGGTCAGTCACAATCAATGAACCATATCTCTTTCCACACAATAAATCAATCAAAACTACTTTACATGTATTTAGAGGGGATATAAGCCTACAAATTTCATGTTTTACAGTTTGTATAAATTAGAACATAAATTCATCAAAATATATGAAAACAGAAAGATTGAGGTGATTTTGGTTGGTTATGAACCATCCCTGATGAAGGAGCCATATCTCCTTAGACACGAAAAATCAAGCAAAAAAATTTTACATGCATTTAGATGGGGCATAAAGCTACAAATTTTATAAGTTACACTTTCCCTAATTACTCTTCTAGGGTTATGAAATTATGGGTACAAAATTATGCTTGAACAACAAAACCAACACAATCGGCTCTTGTTTCTCTTGAATTTCAACTTCCATACATGAGCTCTACCTAAAATACTCCATAATTCTTACTAACCATGCATGATTAGCATGTAATGAGAGGTTAATTTCATGTGGGAAAAAGATAAATTAAATTACCTATTTTCCCAGAAATAGAAACCTTAGGATTCCTTCATAAGCAGCTCACTCTTCTCTTTGTCTTTCTTCTTCTTCTTTTTCTTCCTTTCTTTCTTTCTTTCTTTCTTAGCTCTCTCTTTGTTCTACTATTCCTCATGTTTAACCTCTCTATTCTGATCCTAAAGGGTGAAAAATTCCCTTTGTAAATCTGTTGTAACAGGTTAAAATCATGGTGTTTCACTTCCATTGGTTGGAAGTTCTCTTTCCTCTTTTAGTCCCTCTTCTTCACTCCTTTATCACCTCCATTAATCTCCTAATCCCCATATGATCCTTATACTTTTAAATGAGCTCTAAAACACCATATTATGATGCTATAACATGTGTAAAACATAAGATAAATTTTCATGCAACTAAGCATTACTTATATGTTTAAGTGTCTCACATGCAATGATGCAAGCGTCATCATCGTGCTTATCCAATTCACATATCTAAATGATCATTTATCTAATGCATATGTTCATGTGGGATTTAAAATCATTTATGTAATGAATATGTTCATGTGATAACAATGAATATGGATAGGGATGTTACAATGCACATTGAACTTCAGAACATACATTGATCTTACCCTCAACAGACATTGCATTTTCGCAACAGGTGTTAGACAATGTGCCTTAGATTGAGAAAAACTCTTTAGAACCCAAAATGGGCATTGGTCCATCCAAACAAGCATTGAAAAGCTCTCTAAATTAATCCAAAGACTCTGGAGCCCCAATGAGGCACATTCTTTATCTTAATAGGTGTTGAGGACATCCAAAGAGCATTGGAAGTTTACCAACAGTCATTGGTTAAATGCTCTAGTTTGAGCTTTAAGCACTAAACCCTTTAATAATAAACATTCATATCTCAATAAGTGTTGAAGGTATTGCCAATGAGCATTAAAAATCTCCCAACAACAATTGAAGGACTTGTGTAAACCTTGAAAAATAGAGCATCAAGTTTATAGATTTTGGGAATCAACAATATGCATTAATCCTCCTCTAACGTACATTAAAGTTTAAAAGTAATGCCCATTATTTTTAGTTAATGGTCATTGAAGAAAAAAGTGAAATAAGCCTTTATAAAAGTCAAAAACCGATCTTAAGTTAAGTTCTCTCTAACAGCTAGTCCCAATGGGCATTTCGATAGAGCTAATGATAGTTAAGAGTGTATTTTGCTTGATAACCACCTGTTTGTTTGAAATCAATGATAGTTAATGCATTAGCATTGAGCGTGGAGATTGCTCAAAGGGCGTTGATAGTCTACAACTGTACAGTGAAATGACATCTTCTTTTTCTAATGGTTAGTTCTTTGTTCATGATATAAATGGGCCGACTTTCAACAAAAATACATAGAGAATTGTTATGTTAAGCAAGTATTCTATTGTGAAAGATTTCTTAATAAAAAAAGTGAACGAAGAGTGATCTAGTAATCAAAAGAAGTTGATTATTCAAACCTTGTAAGAGTTATCTTCAAAATGGAGTTTGAAGAATAAAATTTTAAAAAATTCTCTTCACAGTCTTAACCTCATCAAGCATGCCTTATAAGAATACTTGAAGTGTCTTTATTGCTTAAGTGAAAAAGCTTTCCTCATTCTTAAAGCATTGTATTTAGTTTGAGGAAACCTTAGGTTAGGAATCTTTGAAAATAAGATTTTGAGAAAAGTTTAATGACACAAGAAGGAATCCCCTCTCATTTTAATCTGACTATACTCATTAGAAGTATACAATGGAAATATACCTTGATAGTGATGTAGTGGATCTATGGATGTTGTTGTAAAGGTGTGGAAGCCACCTACTAGAGTGGTGGATGGTAATGAAGAGTTGCTTCCAAGAGAAGAATGGGTGGAAGCACATAAGATGACTAATGGTGAGAATAAAAAAACAATGACAATCCTCTTTAGATCAGTTTCAAAAGAAGAGAGTGGAAGTGTTCAACATTCCCACACCACTCATGCAATATAGAAAACTATAGAGAACTATTATGAGGGCACAAGACTATTGAAGTCAAGTAGATTAGCAATGTATATGACCAAATAGGAACTTTCCATGATGAAGGAGAATGAAACCATCATCAACATGACTAATAGACTACTTGCCATTTTGAACAACATGAAGAAGTATAGAAAATCACTTACCATTTTTGAGGTAAATACTAAAAATACTTAAAATGCTTCCCTTAGAAAAGTCTGGGGCAAGGGTGTGTAGTATACATGAATCTAATCAAGAGATTAGAAAGATACCTATCAGTGTTCTCATTGGAAAATTTCTTACCCATGAGATGGTGATTAAGAAGGATGAAGAAATGAAGAGAATGAGAGCTCAAGGAGAAAAAGGAGAAAAAAAGATACTTGCTCTCAAATCCTCTAGCAAAGACAAATAAGTGGAAGAAAGCTCTAGTGAAAGTGATGGCAGTGAAAAAAAAAGAAGAATAACTTGCCATGCTTTCTAAGAGATCCAAAGAGTTCATGAAGAGAAGAAATGAAAGAAGGAACCTTAAGAAGACAACATCCAACTTCAAAGAGAAGAAGAATGATATAACTTGCTTTAAATATGGAAAGTAAGGACACATCAAATTGATTTCTCCCAAGCTAAAGAAGAAAAAAAAGTAGGACAAATAGAAGAAGAAGAGCTTAAAAGCAACATGGGATGATGACTCAAGTGAAGAAGATGAAGTGGTTGCCAACTTTTACTTCGTAGCTCAAGAGGACTCCTCCAATGAGGTAAGTACTCCATTTCATTGTTGTCATGATTTTGAAGCATATAAGGATGATGATGATGAGCCTCTTGAAGCCATGTCCTTAAGATGTGAAAAGTATACATAAAAAATAAAGGTTATAAGAAAAATTATTTTAAACTTGAGGATGAATTTAAATATTTAAATGATCTTATAAATGACTTGAGGACTTCAAATGAAGAACTCAAGAAATCTTTAGAAAAACTTTCTAAAACTTCATCCTCCCTATAACGACTAATAATCAAATATCATCAAGATACATTACATGTATAACAATTGATATGCAAGTGCAAGTGCAATGGATTGATTTTTGTCATGACCATGCAAGGCAAACACTACTCCGAAGAATTCATACGACTCAAGTGACATTGGGTTTGTTTTGCTGGCCAACTTATAACAAGTGAATCCTTTGATCAATAACATGTGCTTATAGGACATGTTGGTCCCTTTTCCATGTGATTTGGAAGTGTTTGACAAGCCGATGACAACATCCTTTTAGTTCCATATGCAAGTGTTCATTCACAATGGTATACCAAGTAATCATTAAGAGCATATAATTCTCACTTGACTTGTATTCACATGTAAAGTGTAACAATTCAATCACATAAACATGTAATAGAACATAATCATAATATAAAATTATCACACATTCACAGTAGAATCTAATTATGGTTTTTACTCACCATTTGATGTAACCAACCTTTATGGTAGGTTTGGTTCTCTCTCTAGGGCTTCTTCAAAGTGTTGAGATCCTAACATTTGATACATACATGGTTATAAGTATGTAAAAATGATTATGAATGCTTGGTATGCAATTATGGCATGATCCATGCAATGTGCACGTAGTGTTTATCTATAGTTTCCTTATATGGCAGCCTAACCTCGCTACACTCTCACAACAATAACTCTTCATATATTTATCCAAATGACTTCATTATTTTTTCAAATAAAATATACATATAATTATACAACATATTCAAATTTTAGGTCAATATAAGATACACAAAAAATGTGATGAATTCTTGAATTTTGCCTTATTTCAATGTCATCTCAGTCTGAGTAGGTCTTACATTCTTGGGTATATCACAAATTATACAATTCAAATTGCAAAAAATGATTGACCAAAATTTGCAAAACACATAGATGAACATTTTTCATGTTTTACTCATGGTCTAATTCAGTCTATAAAGTCACCAAAACAAATGTCCAATCTCAAGGTGAGCAGGTTTTTAACATGGTGACAATTAGTCATGATGAAGGGCCAATATCTCATCAATCATGCTAATTTGGAAAAAAAATATTGTATAGGCATATGGATAATACATAAATATACAACTTTTAAGTTTAACACATTACCAAATTCTGAATTTATGGCCATCAAATTCTTAGAAAATAGAATTATAAGACTTGTGAGGTTTCTTCTAGGTACAGGGTCAGTCACAATCAATGAGCCATTTCTCTTTCCACACAATAAATAAATCAAAACTGCTTTATAGGTATTTAGAGAGGATATAAACCTAAAAATTTAGTGTTTTACACATTGTCTAAATCAACACATAAAGTCATCAAAATATATGAAAACATAAAGAATTGAAGTGATTTTGGTTGGTTATGAACCAGACCTAATGAAGGAGCCATATCTCTTCATACACACAAAATGAAGAAAAAATGTTTCACATACATTTAGATAGGCATAAAGCTATAACTTTCATATTTTACATTTTCCCTAATTCCTCTTTTAGGGTTATGAAATTGTGGGTGCAAAATTCTGCTCTAACAACAAAACCAACACAATCAGCTATTATTTCTCTTGAATTTCAAATTCAATACATGAGCTCTACCTCAAATACTCTATAATTCTTACTAACTATGCATGATTAACATGTCATGAGGTAGTAATTTCATGTAGGAAGAAGACAAATTAACTTACCTATTTTCCAGAACCAGAAAACCTTAGGATTCCTTCCTAGGCAGCTTACTCTTCTCCCTCTCCTTCTTCTTCTTCTTCTTCTTCTTCTTCTTCTTTTCTTCTTCTTCTTCCTTTCTTTCTTTCCTCCTTAGCTTTCTTTTTTCTCTACTATCCTTCATGTTTAACCTCTCTATTTTGATCCTACAGGGTGAAAAATTTCACTTGTAAACCAATTGTAATAAGATAAAATCATGGTGTCTCATTTCCATTGGTTGGAAGTACACTTTTCCCCTTTAGTCCTTCTTCTTCACCCTTTCATCACCTTTATCCATCTCTTAATCCCTATATACTCTTTATACTTTTAAATAAGCTCTAAAACACCATTATTTATGATACTGTAATATGCACACAACATAAGATAATTTGCCATGCAACTATACAAACCTTACATATATGTTCAAGTGTCCCAAATGTAATGGTGCAAGTGTCATCATCGTGCTTATTGAATTCACATATCTAAATGATCATTTATCCATTGCATATGTTCATGTGGGATTGCCAATCATTTATCTAATGAATATGTTCATGTAAGAATGCTAATGAATGTGGATAAGGATGTTACACCTTTGACTTTTTAACAAAATAAAATGAATTTTTAAAAGGTGAAGTTATTGAGTTGAGAAATTCCATCTCAAAATTTCACAAAGGGAAAAAAGCTTTTTATATGCTCATTATATCTTAAAGGCCTCCCCTTGTAAGACATGATTTTAGTTTTAATGGTGCTTCATCATCTACATCCTATTTTCCCATCTTCATTAGAGCATCTATACCTCAAACCTTTAGAATAGAGGTGATTAGGAAGAAATGTGCTCTTAGAACAAGCTTCTTAAGTCTAAAGGTAAGGAAAAGGCACCTCAAGGCTCAAAGTTTAAGCCTAAAAGAGCTAATCATGCTTTCGTGTACACTAAGGGGCATTTACATAAAAACATACCTTTTAATCCTTATTATTCTTGCTTTTGCAAGTTTTCTCATGGCTAATGCATGAGAAGGCCTCCTACTCATACTAAAGTGGTTCATAGAAGAAAGGCTCATAAGTTTAAGTTCCAATGTCATTATTGTAAGAAATTTGGGCATATAAATGTGTTTTGTTATGTTAGGAAGGCACACCTCATGTTAGAGGACCCTTTCAAGTCTAACCCCCAAGGACCTAAGTGTGCTTGGTGATGCTGGGTTAGTGCTATATAAAAAACTCCTTGTCAAGAAATAAAAGTGTACAAGAGTACGGATATCATTCCCACTATGATCGGGATTAAATACTAAGCATCTTGTTCCTTATATTATCTAAAAACCAATATAAAAGAAGATTTAAACTAATAATTAATACTAAGTAAAATATAAATAAAGTAGAAATCAATAAATATAAGAAGTTAGCTAGGCATTAAACTTCACTTGGTGACTTTCTAATGGGTTCCTAATCCTTGTCTAATTGGTTCTTTCATCAGGTGCTACTATCGAGTCACTATGGTAATCAATTAATCCCTCTCTAGTAGAAATTGACATACAAAAGCATGTTAAGTTAAAGGTTCCTTAACTCTGAAGCTAAACATCATGCAATTGCCTCATAAGACAAGACTCTATAGATAACAATGGTTTGTTAAGATTCCTCAACTTAATAACAAAATAAGGATATTTTTGAAGCTTTCATTCTATGAAAAACATGTCTCCATTATCGATTCATAGAACTAATATGATTAATAGCCAGTTAATCAAGCATGAAGCTCTCAATAATTGCTAACTCCAATAATGAATGAAACTAAAAGACTTAGATTAGGGAAAAACTAATATGAGTCACCAATGATCCATTTACAGCTCTAGCATAAAGATAATTAGCTCATAATAGAAAAAATAGAATAAGAAACAATCAAACTAATGATATTGGAAGCCATAGTCTTCAATTATATAAGCTCTTAGATGATTACCTTCTTACTCCTCTTTACTCCTAAACCATTACTTCATTGAATTCCTTGCTTTTTAAGCGGATATTTTATGCCCTAGATGGGTTCTCCCTCCCTTTATTGATGGGATTTTACCTTTTTAAATAATGCTCTTGAGGTGTTTACTAAGTAGGAAGCCTGGGGGATTGAAAAAGGAAGAATTTAGAAAAGATTTGAAAATCCCATTTTTGACTTTCTCATATGCATGACCATGTGCATGACCGTGTTGAATTTTTTTTCCTTTCAATCTTTCTGCCTTATAGGTGCATGAACATGCACATGGCCATGCCTAATGATCTGCCTTATTTGTTTCTTAGGCTTTGCAATTGACTTATAATCCTAAAGATGGTTGAACTAGCCCAAGTGTAAAGCATAAAAGTTGTAGCTCTATGTCTTAGCTTTTTAATGGATTTTGAATCATCTCTTTTTGATCTCTATAAAGGAAGATATGCTCAATATACCAAACAATGCTAAAAACTAAAACTTAGGTTGTCTTTTCTTGCTCTTTGTCTACTTTTATTCTTTTTAACCTTACAAAACACAAATTTACTTCTTTTAATCCTTTTCATATGCAAAATTAACATAATATCATTAGTATTTAGAAAGGAATTAGTTATGAAATATATGTAAATTATGCACCAAACACTTGGGTACCTAAACAAAAGTGAAATTATTTTATTTTATAAGAATGATTAAAAGCCACCAAAGAGGATAATGATTGGTAGATGCTCAAAGCATATGATTAGAAACAAGAAGCTATTCATATCCATTAAGGAAAAGTATAGTGGTAATGTCATATTTGGAAATAATGCCAATGGTAATGTAATTGGCATTAGAATTATTATTGGCATTGGAATTATTGGTAAGAAAGTTTGCCCCTTCATTGACAATGTACTTTTAGTTGATGGTTTAAAACATAACTTATTACGTATAAGTTAATTAAGTGATAAAGATAATAAAGTCACCTTTGACTTTAGAGAATGTCAGGGTTACTACTTTGATAGATAAAAAGGTGGTCTTTAAGGATGAAAAAAGAAATAATACCTACCTAATTGACTTAGAAAATTTAGCTAACTAGTACATCTAGATCATTTGGACTTATTTACATGTATTTGGTTGAACCCATTAGGAATGCTAATATAGGTGGTAAACATTATGTGTTTATACTTGTTGGTGATTATACAAGGTTTACTTAGGTTAGTTTCTTAGCTCATAAAAGTGATACTTTTGATGCTTTTAAAAGTTTTATAAAAATGAGTTAAAAATGAAAAGGTTACTTCATTTCTTCTATTAGAAGTGACCATAGAAAATAATTTCAAAATGAACCTTTTGAAAGTTATTGTTTGGAGAATGGAATTTCACATAATTTTTTGGATCCTAGAATACCACAACAAAATAGTGTTATAGAGAGAAAGAATAGAACATTGGTTGAGATGGCTAGGATTATGTACAATGAGTATTCTCTTTCAAACTACTTTTAGGCTGAAGCCATCAACAACTCTTATTACATTGCAAATAGAGTTTTTAAAAGACTCATTCTAAACAAAACCTCTAATGAGTTATGGAATGGAAGAAAGCCCAAGCTTTCATACCTTTGAGTTTAAGTGCAAATGCTACATCTTAAATACCAAGGATAATCTTAGAAAATTTGCATATAAAATGCATAAAGTTATATTTCTTGGTTATTCCACCACTAGCAATGCTTATAGGATGTTTATAAGAAGTCCATGGTAGTTGAGAAGTCAATGAATGTTGTGTTTGATGAATTTAGTAAACTCTATATTGGGAAAGGTTCTCTTCTTGATGATCTCATAGGTGACTTTAAAAAGTTAGAAATCAACTCAATATCTAAGGAGAATGTAATTAATTTTAAAGATCAAGTGCTACCTTAAGAGTTAGAGCAAGTTTACTCTCAACAAGAGGAGGATTAAGCTCAAGGACTTCCTAAGGATTGGAGGTACTCTAAGGATCACCCAAAAGAGCTAATAATTGGTGAGACATCCAAGGGAGTAAGTACTAGAGCCCAATTACATGCATTAGATAATAATCTTGCTTTTGTTTCTCAAATCGAGCCAAAATCAAATTATAAGGCTCTTGGTAATAAGAGTTAGATGATTGCTATGTAAAAGGAACTCAACTAATTTTAGAGAAATAAAGTTTGGAAACTTGTCCCTAGGACTAAAGAACATCTGGTTATTGGTTGCAAGTGGGTGTTTAGGAACAAGTTGGATGGCCAACATTTCAACATAAGAAACAAAACTAGATTGGTTGCAAAAGGTTACAACCAAGAGAAAGAAATTGATGATGATGAAAAATTTACCCCTATTGCAAGATTAATGGCCATTAGGATTCTTTTAGCATTTGCATGCCATATGAATTTCAAACTTTTTCAAATGGATGTGAAAAGTGCTTTCTTAAATGGTTTCATAGAGGAGGAAGCATATGTAGAACAACCTTTGGGTTTTTATTCTCATGATTTTCCAAACCGTGTTTTCAAATTAACTAAGGCTTTATATGGTTTGAAATAAGCTCCAAGAGCTTAGTATGGGAGGCTTAATTCATTCTTTTTAAAAAATGATTTTGAAAAAGGCAAAGTTAACACTATATTTTTTTTTTATGAAAAAACATAACATGGATACACTTATTGTTCAAATTTTATGTTGATGACATTATATTTGATGCTACTAATGAATCTTTTATGAAGAGTTCGCTAAATGTATGATTAAGGAATGTGAGATAAGCATGATGGGTGAGCTGAGATTCTTCCTTGGCCATCAAATCAAACAAACCAAAGAGGCCATCTTTATTAACCAAGCTAAGTACACAAAGGAAATACTCAAAAGGTTTGGGATAGATGGATGCAAAGTAGCTAAGACACCAATAAGTGCATCAATAAAGCTTGACAAAGATGAATTAGGTAAGCCAATTAATGAAAAAAAGTATAAAGGTATGATTGATTGTCTCCTCTATCTTACCGCTTCTAGACTCAATATTATGCATAATGCTTTCTTGTGTGCTATATTTCAATCATGTCCTAATGAGTCTCATTTGCATGTTATTAAGAGAATTTTGAAATATTTTCATGGCACCATGTATTTAGGATTGTAGTATTCTAGGAATTCATCTTTTAGTCTTCTTAGACATTCAGATATGGATTATGCTAGTAGTTTCTTAAATGTAAAGAGCACCTCTGAAACTTGCTTATGCCAGTAGTTTCTTAGATGTAAAAAGCATTTATGAAACTTACAAATTTATTAGTGAATGTCTAGTTTTTTGTTTTAGTAAGAAGCAAGTGTTGATTGCCTTATCCATTATTGAAGCAGAATATGTGGTGATGGGTTATTGGTGCACCCAAGTTCTTTGGAAGAAACAATAACTCAAAAGATTATTGCAAAAATATTAATCACATTCCCATCAAATGTGACAATTCAAGTGTAATAAATCTTTCAAAGAATCCCATCCAACATTCATAAAGCAAACTAATTTGTGCATAATTTACATATATTTCATAACTAATTCATTCTCAATGTTAATGATATTATGTTAATTTTTCATATGAAAAAGATTAAAGGAAGTAAATTTGTGTTTTATAGGGTTAAAAGTGAGAAAAGTGGTCAAAGAGGAAAAATGGCAACATAAGTTCCAATTTTGAGTACTATTCAGTTTTTTTTTTTTGCATATCTCCTTTTATAGTGCTTTAAATATGGTGATTCAAATGCCATTAGAAAGATAAGACATAGGATTATAACTTTTATGTTTTTCACTTAAGCTAATTCGACCATCTTTAAGGTAAAAAGTCAATTGTAAATTTGCAAGGCTAAGTTGCACTACCATGTGCCTAAGAAGCAAATTCAAAACACACATTCTAGACACATGGCCATGTGCCTCAACACTTGGTTGTATGCCTTCGAAGCATGGTCATGTGCCATTAGAAACTTAAAAATTAGATTTGTAAAGCCTTCCAAATTCTTTTTTTTTTTCAATCCCCCAAGCTTCCAACTTATTAAATACCTCAAAAGCACCATTTGAGGAGGAAAAACCCCATGAATTAGGGCATCAAATAACCATCCAAAAAGCAATGAAATAAATCAAGTAAGGGTTTAGAAGCAAAGAGGAGCAAAAAGGCAATCATTCAAGAGCTTCAAGGATTGAAATATATGGCTTTAAATATCATTAGTTTGATTATTTCTTCTTTTCTTTCTTCCATTATGAGCTAATTTTCTTTAGGGTTGTAAATGGATCTTATGTGACTTATATTGGTTTTTCTTAATCTAAGTTTTTTTGGTTTCATTCATTATTTATGCTAGCAATTATTAAGTGCTTCATGTTTAATTAACTAGCCATTAATCATCTTAGTTCCATGAATCAATAATAGAGACATGCTTTTCAAAGAATGAATCCTTCAATAATTTCCTTATTTTGTTATTAAGTTGAGAAACCTTAACAAACCATTGCTATCCTTTGAGTCTTATTTTATAAGGCAATTGCATGATATTTAGCTTTTGAGTTGAGGATCCTTTAGCTTAACATGCTCTTGTATGTCAATTTTTACTCAAGAGGGATTAATTGATCACTATCGTTGCTCGATAGTGGCACTTAATGAATGAACTAATTAGACAAGATTTAGGAACCCATTAGAAAGTCATAAAATAAAGTTGAGCCCTTAGCTAACTTTTTATATTGATTATTTTCTTTACAATTACTTTGTTTATATTTTACTTAGTTTTAATTCTTAGTTTAAACCTTCTTTTATATTGGATTTCTAGATAATACAAGGAATAAGATGCTTAGTACTTAATTTCGATCCTCATGAGAACGATATCCGTACTGTTGTACACTTTGTTATTTGATGAGCTGTGCATGTGCAATTTAAAAGGTTATTTATATAACACTAACCTGTCATCATAAAAACATTAACATCGAGCATTATTTCCTTAGAGATTATATGCAAAATGGTAAAGTGATGTTAGAGTTCATTGACACTAATAACCAACTTGCAGATATTTTTAGTAACCCCTTAATGAAGAAAGGATGAACTTCATCAAGAGGGAACTTGGGATGCTTGATCGAAGCTCCCAAGGGTGAAAATAGATCTTAGTATATGCATGTGATGTTGATTGCTTTTCATTATTGAGTTGTTTGATATGCTTAATGATTAATTGATTAATTGATTATGTTGTTTATGTTTAAGGAGTCAATTCAATTTGCATTTGAGCCTTTCTGTGTTTAATTGCATGAATTGATCATTAAAATATTGAATTGTCACACCTTATTTAGGCCATCCATTGTAAACTTTATTTTTGACTTATTTTCAAAATGGCTCCAAATTCGCAACCAAGACTACAAGTTGTAGTTGCGACTTACAAGGCAGTTTTGAATTTCAAACTTTTTGTAATTCACGTTTGCAACCTAAGATCGCCACTATGAAATTTTGAATTACAAAATTCTTTAATCATTGACTTTGCACCTTTCTAAGGAATTTTTGTCTGTTACTTACATAATCTATAATTTGTGTTTGCGACTTATGTGTAATCACTACATAATGACCCTTTGACTCCTAAATGGTGCAACTCCCTTATTTAATGCATTTTAAATCATTTTCTATCCATTAACACCCCTTCTCTGCTTATTTAAACCCATGTTAACTCTTTTCTTTCATTTCCCTTAGTTTCTCTTTCATCAAACTCACTTTCTCTCAACTTTCTCTTCTTCTTTCTTCTTCCAATCCACTTTATCATCACTATATTCTCAAATGGCACAAAGTAAGTAATCAAGGGTCGACAAAGGCAAAGGAATTACCTAAACCTACTCACCACTAAGGTAAAGTGCTCTTCTACACCTCATGCAAGGCATAACCAAAGGTGAGAAGGTATGATACAAGGCTAAAAAAAATAAAATCATCTAAATAGAATACCATCCAAGTTTCTCCTCACTTCTTTAAACATCAACAATGAGATCAAAGATCATCTAGCTCACTTGGTATAGGTAGAATTTATATTTTATGATGAACTGAGTATGAGTAAATAGTTCATAAATTCATGTGCACAATAGAGGTGAGCAAACAAATAGAATCTAGAGCTACTATGTATGGCCTACTATTTACTTATTTTGGTGAGCAATACTACTATTTACTTATTTTAGTAAGCAATACTACATTGCCTATGAACAACTTTGCTTTTTGAGACCAAACATGACCTTAAAAAGTCCATTTCCAAACACATCAAAACCTTTCCTTATTGGCTCTTACATTGAATCATCACCTTTTCTATATGTGCTATAGGGGATGAGAATAAAAAGGTCTCATAAAAGGACCTTACTTTCCTTTATTGCCTCATTGCTAACAAACCAATCCAAAGTGGCCATTGCTTTATGGACCGATTGGTCCACATGAATACTAAGATCAAATCTTAATTTCTTCCTTCCCATATCACAATGATTTATCATTTTATGGGAGCTGTCATTGAAGAGAATAAAGCCTACCTTACAAAGAAAGATCTCCTAAACTCTAACTTCCTTGACTTTAACTATTTGATCAAATGCCAAGGTCATTAACCTTAAGACTTATGTCTACTTATTGGGAGCCCAAAGTGCAAAAACACAAAAAGCCTCCCAAGCCTCCAAAAGAAAGAGATTGGTGATTGAAGATGAAGAGAAGTGTAAGAATAAGAAGCATGTCCTCACATCTTAAGGTAAAATTAACATCTAGAACTCTTCCTAATTCTTTCTCTTATCTTAATAAAAAATTAGACAAGGTCTTAAAGGTGATGAAGAGGAAATTCAAACTCCTTATCTCTATAGTGATCTTGTCAATTTATAAGAGAAAATGGGAATAAAACCTTATTACCTTCTTGATTTTGAAGAGGAGGACATTCAAGAGGAGGAGGAAAGAAATGAACAAGAAGGAGAACAAGCCCAAGGAAGTGGTGAAGAAGATGACCAAGAGGATGAAAAGGAAGATGATTATGTTATTGCAAATAGTGATTCTTCTCCAACTTTCTAGACTTTTTCAATGTTTTCTAATTACATTTTTTCAAAGTTTTTGAGTATCTTGTGGTTTAAATTTCTAGCCTTAGTATGTATGATCAAACATATTTGTATGTTTGAACTATTATATGCGTAATTATGTTTTATATTAATGAAATTTTCATAATTTGTGTTTCATCCATTTATCTTGTTATGATATATGACATTGTACAAATTGCTTATGTTTGTTATTATTGTTTGATTTTGTGTAATGGACAAGTTTGTGGACAATCCTTCTCCTTATTTCCCATCCTTCTCTTAACCCACTCTCTTTTTGATATTGATAAAAGGGGATAGACAATTGAACTTAATATGCAATAGGGATGATAAATAAGTTGGAATTATTAACTTAACTAAAGGGGAGTATGGATTGAAGGAGAGTATTTTTTTTAAATTAATTGCCTAAATGTATATACATCTTTTGAATCTATAAAAAACTATGTAATTAATTTCAAATCAACTTTCATGTAATTGAAATACTTAAGAGTATGTATATTTGGTTCTTTACCCTTTGCATATTCAATCTAGATTGTTAAAATAACAAAAAGAGAGATTATTAGACTAAGTTGGTCAAACCTAAGTCAAAAATCTCTTTTGAACTTGACAGTATAGATTGAAAGGTTCTAATGCCAATTTTAAGTGTTGCACTTATAGAAATCAAGTTAGGAACTCATTAGAAGTTGAATGGAAGTGATTACAGGCTAAAAGCTCAAAATATGGAAAGGGTCTCCTAAGTCACGACCATAACTTAGAGGTCACAATCGTTACTCTAAGAAAACTAAGGAATAAAATGTCTAGAAGGATTCACAATCAATGTCGTGGTGAGGTTGCGGTCACTACTTTCAAACTTAGCTAGAGGGATTCTAGACACTTAACTAAGTTGAGCCATATGTTAGGGGAATCATTAGAAGTTCAATGACTTGTGGTAATAACTACAACTTGATGAAACCTAGGAACTCTAAAGACTAGTTTAATTCATGGTGAAGATAGCAGCAACCTCTCTAAAATCACGACCACTACTTTTGATATACGTTAGAGGGATTCAACGACTAGTTTTTTGAAGAACCAATGCTAGAATGACATATGCAATTAGTTGTTAGACACATTTGAATATGTCGATTGTGATTGAGTAAAATGCAAAGTGAAAAATAGATCATGATTATGGCTTTCTTATGACAAGTAGTAAATGCATGATTTTGCCACCAACTTTGGAGATTGGAAAAATAGTTTTATTTGTAATGGCTCTTTAGTGGTAAGAACCTGTAAATACTCCGCCAATGTAAGAAAATATTAATTTATTATTACTAAACTCTTGCAAATTGAATTCTCAACTCTCAACTCTTAATTTCTTTATACTTGAGTTGTAAAGGTTAGGTGTAAGCCATTAAACACCACTGGGTTTGGGTTTTAGAGTGAGCATAATTAGAAAAACTCTTATTTTGATTAAGTGTGAGCCTTGAGAAAATACTTGTAAAGGTTGTGAGTTAGCATTAGAAAACACATTATGTAAGTTAAGTGTGAGCTTGTAAAACACCATTGAGTGATAATGAAATACGTAATTGGATAGGGAATGGATGTAGGGTTTGTTAACACCAAAAAAACTATAAATTTCTTGTATCTATTCTTCCCGTTCTTTTTCTTCAACCTTACTTCATCCACCAACCATCTAAAAATTTTAAAATTTCCACCAATTCAATCTCCCTTCTTAGTACACAAGGGCTAAAGCATTTAGGTTAAGCTAGTTAGTTGTATCTTATGTACTTATGAGTTTTATTAGGCTCTCATTAGCCATATTCTTATGAACATAAGCTTTCCACTTTATATGTGAAAAATTTAGACTTCACCTTTAGATTGTCAAAGTCTATGTATGTATGTATGTATAAAATCAATCATCACATATTTTATAAACATCAAGATGTAGTCATTAATGTTTTATAAAGTAGCCATTTAATATGTAGATATCACTTTGGTTGCCTTATTGAGAGACTATAAGAACTTGATTTTTAGAGTTATACACTAGAACGAGTAAAATATTGTTTGTGACTCCTAAACGTTTTATTGACTATTAAGAGGTTGAGAGAATATATGGTCATACTTTGGTATAACCCTAGATAATGACACACAAATAGATAAATGTGGGATCTAAAGATTGGTTTTTCAAGTTGTAGACTCATGATGTGAGTTAAATGGTTGATGGAAGACCTCGAGGGGTTAATACTTTAGTAATACTTCAAATACTCGAATAGAATGGCCACTTGACTTTGTTCTGGATAAAATTCTAGACTTTAATGGATGCTAGTCAAAATAGGTCTACTTGAAGACTTGTCTTAACCCCATTAGAAATTTGGTTCAAGAAATAAGTATAACTTGAGAAACATGTTAGAGAACCCTAAGTCGCCTGGATATAGGAACTAGCCTTCATCTAATCTATGCTCACTTTTATAAGTATTGTAACATTCTTATCCTCATTCATTGGTATTCTCAAATGAACATATTTTTTACATAAATGATTTGCAATTCCACATGAACATATGTATTAGATAAATTATCATTTAGATATTGGAATTGGATAAGCATGTCGATGACACTGCTCATTTGCATTTGAGACACTTGAACATATATGTAATGTTTGTATAGTTGCATGACAAATTATCTTATGTTGTGTGGATATTGTAATATCATAAATAATGATGTTTTAGAGAAGAAGAAGAAAAACAAGAAGAAAAAGAAGAAGATAAAGGGGTAGAAAGAGGAGGAGGAAAAATAGGAGGAGGAGGAGGATGGGGAGAAGGAGAAGAAAGAAGAAGAAGAAAGAGGAGAAAGAGAAGAAAAAAGAGAAGAAGGAGAAGGATAAGAAGAAGAGGAAGAAGAAAAAGAAGGAGGAGGAGAAGAAGAAGAAGAAGAGAAGGAGGAGGAGAAGAAGAAGAAGAAGAAGAAGAAGAAGAGAAGAAGAAGAAGAAGAAGAAGAAGAGAAGAAGAAGAAGAAGAAGAAGAAGAAGAAGAAGAAGAAGAAGAAGAAGAAGAAGAAGAAGAAGAAGAAGAAGAAGAAGAAGAATCATGGCATGTTAATCATGCATGGTTAGTAAGAATTATGGAGTATTTGAGATAGAACTCATGTATGGAAGTTGAAATTTAAGAGAAATAAGAGTTGATTGTATTGGTTTTGTTGTTAGAATAGATTTTTGCACTCACAATTTGATAACCCTATAAGAGGATTTGGGGAAGTGTAAAACATAAAAGTTGTATCTTTATGACCCATCTTAAAGCATGTAAAATAGTTTTGCTTAATTTAGTTTGTGTGAAGAACTATGACACCTTTATTAGAGCTGGTTCACAACCAACCAAAATCTCCTTAGTTTGGCTACTTCCATATATTTTAATGACCTTATTTGTTAATTTAGATAAGGTGGACAATATGAAATTTATAGGGTTATATCCCCTATAAATACCTATAAAGCAGTTTTGCTTCATTTGTTATGTGGAAAGAGTTATACCTCTTTAATTATGACTGATTGTGAACCTAGTGAAACCTATTTCATCTCTTGGTTATGTTTTTCAAGAATTTAATGGTTATAGAATGGGAATTTAGTGATGTGCCAAACTTGAAATTTGTATATTTATATCCAATATACATTCTTGTAAAATATTTTTTCCAAATATATCATGGTTGATGAGGTATTGCTCCTTTATTGTGACTGATTCTCAATGTGTTGAAACCTGCTCACCCTGAGATTAGTTATTTACTTTGATGACTTTTTAGATTGAATAAGACAATGTGTAAAATATAAAAAATGTTTCCTTATGTGTTTTGTAACCTCTGGTAAAAAATGTTTGTTTATGTGATTTATAACTTCTGGTTCATCATTTTAGCAATTGGAATTGTACAATTTGAGATATTACTAAGAATATAAGACCTACTCAGACTAAGATGACATTGAAACAGGGTAGAATTAAAAAATCACAACATTTTTTATTTGTCTTATATTGATATGAAATTTGACTATGTTGTATCATTATGTGTCTAGTTTATTTGAAAAAAGGAATCAATTTATTTGGGTAAGTATATCTATAGTTATTACTATGAGAACTAATAAGATTGGGTAGAATTGTGACATTTTACATGTCAAGTCATGTGAGAAGTATATGTTCTTAATGATTACTTGGTATACCATTATGAATGAACACTTGGATATGAAACTAAAAGGATGTTGTGACTGACTTATGAAACACTTCCAAATCACTTGGAAAAAAGGACCAATATATCCTATTGGCACATGTTATTGATTGAATTACTCACTTGTTATATGCTGGCTAGAAAAATAAAATATCACTTGAATCGCATGAATTCTTAGGAGCAGTGTTTGCTTGTAAGGTCATTATAAAATCAATCTATTGAATTTGCACTTACAATGTCATTTCTTATACTTGTAATGTATGTTGATGATATTTAGTTATTGGTTGTGCCATAAGAATCTGATTATTGTTTTTATTCATTGAGTCATGACTCACCAAATTGCAATTATGTTTTTCAAATACTGAAGCTTAAAGTTTGCATACTTTGGAGCATAAAGTTTTGCATATACACATATGAAGCTTAGGTCATCTACTGAATTCTAACTCTCTCTCTCCTTATGTCATATGCATACACCTAGATAGAAATCAGTTTGTGGTCACTAGCCTTGATCAATAGTTAATATGTATGTACATTAAATATATGTTGGATTGTGTATGTATGATGAATCAACCTTTATGCATATGTATTTTTGGACATGAATGCCTTGATTAGTAAATGAAAATAGTTATTACATTAATCATCAAGTTAACTACTCGTACTCTAATACCTATAACCCAAGTTGACGTAATCACCCAAATTTCTATTTGTTCAACAATAATACCCATTACCCTAAAACCAGAGGACCACCTGGTTTTTAACCTCCACCACTAAACTACTAACCACAAGAAAAGAAATCAAGCCTAGAAAACCTCTTAGAGAAATTCATAAACTTAAACAATACTAGGCTAAAACAACAAAGGGAGAATAAGGCTAAAATGGACCAAGCCAATAAAAACCATTCATCCTCCATCCTTAACCTTAAGATCCAAGTGGGATAAATAGCCAATGCCCTTAGTTCTAGATCGTAGGATACCTTAACTAGCAATTTTGACACTAACCTAAATGACTAAGTGAAAGCCATCACATTAAAGAGTGGTAAGGAACTTCAACCCATGGTAGAAGGACGAAAAAGAGGAAGAAGGCAAAGTGTGTGTGTGTGTGTAAAGAAGAAGAACTAATCACAGAGGATAAGCATAGCAAAAAGGTCAAATCATATGTACCTCCTATTCCTTTCCCTTTAATACACAAACAACTTTCGATGGATAAACAATTTGCAAAATTTTGGACATGCTTAAAAATATCCAAATCAACATAACATTTGTGGAAGCATTTTCCCAAATGCCTAAGTAGATGAAGTTTATGACGGATATCCTTTCAAAGAAAAGCAAATTAGAGGAATGCGAGTGAGTAACCTTGACCAAGGAGTGTAGTGCAATCCTACTAAATAAATTGCCTTCTAAAAGAGGAGATTCAAGGAGTTTACTATACCTTGTGATATTGTTCATATTTCTTTTAAAAAAGCTCTTTGTGATGTGAGATTTAGCATTAATTTAATGTCTTTGTCTATTTTTGAAAAACTAGGTATTGGCAAGACAAAACTTACCAAGATTTCTCTTTAATGAGTGGATCATTTAATTATCTATCCTATGGGAATAGTTGAGGACATGCTTATCAAAGTAGATGTTGGCTTGAATGGAAATGAGGCAATCAAAGAGAGGAAGGGTGAATTGCACTGTAAATAAAAACACAAACAAAAGTGGAGGCAACAAAAACAAATAAGCATAAAGATTATAGTGGTTCGACAATGCACTTATTCCACTTCCCAAACTTTCACTTAAGCCATTCTATTCTTTTTCTAAACTGAAGAAAAACCTTTCCTTTTTAGGCTATGGAATAACCTTCTCGTTTCTAGGCTTAAGGAAAACCTTTACAATTACTCTCTTTATTCGTTTAGTGCACCAAAAAGGGGGGTTGAATTGATGGCTGATTAAAAATTTAAAAAGAAGTTAAGGTATTTAGGAAGTTAAGAAGGATAAGAGAAAAATCAACACAAAAAGTTTATAGTGGTATGGATATTAACAAACCATATGTCCACTCCCCAATTTTTTATAATTGGGTATTTCACTCAACTAAATTGGTGTTTTCTAGCTCACACCTAACTTATATAACTTGTGTTTTGTGGCTTACATAAAACTGTTACAACTTGTGTTTTTAGGCTCGCACAAAAACCACTCTTAAGTGTTTTGGATAGGCTCACACTTCAACCTCTTACAAGGGTTTCAGATGCTAAACTAACTCTTAACCTACTTATAAAGGTGTTTATTGCTCACACCAAATATTCAACAACACATAAAAAAGAGTAAGAAGAATGAGTAGCAAATTGGCAAGAGTTTGGTTACAATTATTGGAATTCTCTTGCATTTACATCAATTTGGTAAAATATTTATAGCCCACATCCACTAAAGAGACATTACTCAAAAATTATCACAAAATCTCCAAGTTATGCTAGTAGATGTTGTATTAAATGCTTGTCAGGTGGAGGTCATGATCGCTACTGCCATTTCTCGATCGCGAATTTCTAATTTGCACTGAGGAGCTAGAAATCATGGTAGAGAAACTTGTTCTGTGTCTAACGGTTGGTCCACTTGTCCTTCACCTATTAGCTGTTTAAGAAATGTAGTCGTTGTGTTCAACCAACTTCTCAAAAGTTGCGATCGCGATTGAACTTTCTCTTGGGCAAGACTTAGACCATGAATTCTTATGTTTGGCGCGGAGACACCTTCTTGAGTCATGGTCACGACCTAATCTTAACCTTTGAAATTTTTTATTTTTCAGTGGTTGCCTTAGATACTTGGCATGCTATGGTTGTGGCTTTGGTTCCCTCTTTTGTTACTATGAAATTCTTGGTCACGACCTCTGATGCGAATGACACCACGAATTCCTCTGTGAATCAAGCAGGCTCCCTTTGGCTAAGTTGCAGTTGTCAATTTGCTCATGAATTCTTCTGGCCTATCTTCGTCCATCCTTAAAGCAAAGTCACAATTGTGATTTAGAGGATATTGACTGCAAATTTAGATGTTCTTCTTAAAGATAAAGATTTTGATTTTCATCCAACTTTCAATGATAAAACAACTTATATACTATAAAAGAACACTTAATCAAGGCATTAGAACTGATCAATCTCCATTGTCAAGATTAAAAGAGGCTTATGACATAAGTTTAACCAACCTAGTCTAATAATCTCCCCCTTTTTGATTTTGAAAACTTAGATTTATCTTAAAAAAAATAAATGCATAAGTTATGAAGTTCACATGGTTAATGATAAGGTAATCAAAGAATAATCAAATGATTCTAGTCAATGATCAAATAATTTAAAGTATTCTAAGTTTGAACTTGCTAGCCCTCAGCTTATGCTTTTATTAAGCACTTTACTTATTTCCTCTTAATGCTATTCTCTCCCTCTTTGGCAAGATCAAAAAGAGGGTAAATATTTAAAAAGTAAAAGAGGTGCATAAATTAAGATAAAGTAATCATAAAGAGCAAAACAACAAGGATATATTATAAGTTTGCAATCACATAAAATTTGAGACAGTGAATTACCAAACAAACATTTTTATTTATTTAATAAACTATGGGATCAATTGCCTTACAATAAGAACTTAAAAAGAAAAACAGAAAAAGAAACCCTAAACACGAACTAAAAGATGGGAGAACTGCTATCATCTATAATCATCCATGTCTTCATTTTTTCCTCCACTTTCAGCTCCATTACCCTTTTCAACCTCTTTGTTGGCCTCCTCTTTCGATGTGTCATCCTCTTCTAGTGTGTCCTCCTAATCCTCAAAGTCTAGAAGATGGCAGATAGGAGCATCTACTTTCTCTTGTAAGTCCACCAAATCACTGTGTAGGTGGGAGAGGATGAGAAATCGTCTCTTAAGCATCCTCATCATCTTGTCTAATTTTGCTATTGATGAAGGCAAGAGAGATTTTAACTTTAGGTTTTGGTTGGGATGGAGGAACAAGTTAGGCTCCTTTTTCAATGACAAACTTTTTTCTTTTGGAGGCTTGGGAGGTCTCTAGTTTCTTGGCATCAAAAACACCAAAGTATATGTATAAAAATCAGGGTGAATGGCTTTTGCATTGATGAGGTAGGGTAGGTCTAGACAATTTTGTAAAGGGAGAAGCTTCTTAGTGAGGATTTTTTTATTTTCCTCATTAATAGCACTGACATATAGGTAGATGGCAGTGACATGGAAAGGAAGAAGAAATTGACTCTTAGGCTTTGTGCTCATATGGATCAATTGATCCACAAGATAACGACCAATTTGTATAAGTTTGTTTTTGGTAAGACAGAAAAGAAAAGCAAGATCCTTTTGGGATACTTTTTCATTACCATCTCCTTTTACATTAATAGAGAAGGTGATGATATGATGAAGTAGCCAAAAAGGCAGGGTATAAATGTATTGGGCTAGTGAAGTCTTAGGGTCATGTTTGGTCTTGATAGAAATTTTAGAGCATAACTCAGAATAGATGACATAAAGAGTGGAGATGATGAACGAAATGTCATCTTTGACTTGAAGATTAAACATAATGGAAAGTTGTTCGAAAGTGATGAAAAAAAGGTCCCTAATGGCTCAAAATACTAACCTATATTGGCCGATGCGAGATTCCACTTCTGACTTAGAGTCACGGTGCACATAAATTCTCATCGATCTCCTCATTTCTGGGCTCGTCATGAAAAATAAATTCATTCCATCCCAAGTTTGAGAGAAATGCATGGATCTCATCTTTTATGCCTATAGACTCAAGAAGGAAAGTGGAAGGGATTTTGTTTGGTAGGATAATCTTAGAGGTGTTTGCCTTATACCTATCTTTCTCCTCTTTCATGATCCCTTTCATCATGTGTAGAGTTGGTGGTCCAGAAGGCTGTGCTACTACCTTTCCCTTTTCTACGCTTGAGCTTTTCTCAGGGGCCATTTAAGAATGAAAGAAGATTTGAAGCTTTTTGAGAGTAATGAAGAAGAGAGATTGAGATTTTTAGAAGTAAGGAATATAAACACTATTTCAGCAGTTTATATAGCCAGAAAGGAGTGTGAAAATGGCAAAAAATGGTCACAAATGCATTAAATGAAAGTGTGCCATCGGTTGGCAATCAAATCACTTAAATGCATAGTAGTTACTCAAATTTGCAATCGCTACCCGCACGTCACAACTGCTAATTCTGAAATATGTGAGTAATGGATAAAAAACTCCTCGGGAAATGACACATTCAATGGTCAAATGATTTAAAATTTGAGTAAGTTCATAGTGGGGAATGAAAGTCACAATAACAAATTGATGGTTGACAACCGAATGATGAGTGCCTATAATTTGTGACTGTGAATCAAGGAATAACGACCACAAATTATAAGTCAGAAAAGATAATTATGAAAGGATAAGACTTGACTTTCTAAGCTATGATCCACTTAATTATATTGATGTCTAATTTATGAAAACTGGCATAGAGAGGCACAATTGCTCACAAAATTAAGACATCTAAAGAGATAAATATCACG
Organism: Omphalea diandra; assembly: GCA_949677035.1. Classification (NCBI taxonomy): domain Eukaryota; kingdom Viridiplantae; phylum Streptophyta; class Magnoliopsida; order Malpighiales; family Euphorbiaceae; genus Omphalea; species Omphalea diandra. Next base: position 29,734 of record CATIWR010024964.1, read on the forward strand.
TACATTACACAAAGTAATCATTCAATAATGAATAATGCAACAAACAAAAAGCATTTTAGAAAGATATGACTTTTCACTTTAAGGAGCTTCCATCAAGCATTCCCAACTCTTTCTTAATGAAGTTCGTCCTTTCTTCATTGAGAGGCTTGTGAAAATGTCTGCAAGTTGATGATTTGTGTCTATAAATTCTAACACTACATCACCACTTTGGACATGATCTCTAAGAAAAGGATGCCTAATGTCTATATGTTGGCTCCTAGAGTGTTAGATGGGATTTTTGGAAAGATTTATTGCACTTATGTTGTCACATTTAATGGGAATGTGATCAATAACTTTGCCATAATCTTTAATTATTGTTTCATTAAAAGCACTTGGGTACAAGAATAACCCGCAATTACATATTTAGCTTCGGCGGTGGATAAGGCAATCGAAACTTACTTCTTACTAAACCAAAACACTAAACACTCTCCTATGAATTGGCAAGTTCTAGAAGTGCTCTTTCTATCTAGAAGACTACTGGCATAATCCACATTCGAATAACCTATGAGGCTAAATGAGGAATCTCTAGGATACCACAAACCTAGATGCAATATCCCATGTAAATATTTAAAAATCCTTTTAATAACATTTAAATGAGATTTTTTGAGACACAATTAAAACCTAACACACATACATACACTAAACATTATATCAGGTCTAGAAGCGGTAAGATAGAGTAGAGAATCGATCATACCTTGATATCTCTTCTCATCAATTGACTTACCGTATTTGTCCTTATCTAATTTGATGGTAAAACTTATTGGTGTTTTTGCTACTTTACAACTTTCCATGCCAAATTTGTTGATAATGTCCTTTGTATATTTGGCTTGGTTGATGAAGATCCTTTTTTTGGTTTGCTTGATTTGTAGACCAAGGAAAAACTTAAGCTCTCCCATCATACTCATCTCAAATTCCTTAGTCATACACTTAGAAAAATCCTCACATAGAGATTCATTAGTAGCAACAAAAATGATATCATTAATATAAATTTGCACTATTAGTGTATCATGATTATGCCTTTTGACAAATAAAGTTGTGTCAATCTTCCCTTTTCAAAATCATTTTGCAAAAGAAAAGAACTAAGCCTTTCATACCAAGCTCTTGGAGTTTATTTCAAACCATATAAGGCTCTATTCAATTCAAAAACATAATTTGGAAAAGTATGTGATTTAAATCAGGAGGTTATTCAACATAAACTTCCTCCTTAATAACACCATTTAAAAAAGCACTTTTGACATCCATTTGAAATTTATGTGACATGCATATGCCAAAAGAATCCTAATGGCCTCCAATCTTGCTATGGGGGCATAGGTTTCATCATAGTCAATGCCTTCCTCTTAGTTGTAACCCTTAGCAACCAATCTAGCCTTATTTCTAGTGATGAATCCTTACTTATCTAACTTATTCCTAAACACCCATTTGCAACCTACAATATGGTGTTCCTTAGGCTTAGGAATATGTTCCCATAAATTATTTCTTTTAAATTGGTTGAGTTCCTCTTGTATAGAAATCACCTAACTCTCATCATTAAAAGCCTCATTAATAGATTTTGGCTCAAATTGAGAAACAAAAGCAAGATTATTATCTAAAGTATTGAGTTGAGATCTAGTACTTGCACCCTTTGAAGTATCACCAATGATTAGGTCTTTTGGGTGATGCTTTAAAAATCTCCAATCTCTAGGAAGATATTGGTTTGGTGATTTCACTTATTGATGTTGAGGTTCTTTATCATCTCTTGATGATTTGCTTTCATCATAGTCCTCATCCTTTTCTCTTGCTCCAAATCTAATTTCTCAAAATCACCTCCAAGATCATGAACAAAAGAACTTTTTACAAGATCAAGCTTACTAGATTCATCAAACACAATATTAATAGGCTCTTCAACAACCATTGAACTCTTATTAAAAACCCTATAGGCCTTGCTAATGGTGGAATAACCTAAGAAAATGTCTTCATTAGTTTTTGAGTCAAAATTTCCAAGATTATCCTTGGTATTCAAGATATAGCAGTTACATCCAAAACTTTTAAGTATGCTAACTTAGGCTATTTACCATTCCATAGCTCATAAGAAGTTTTATTAAGAATGGGTCTCTTGAAAACTTGATTTGTAATATAACACGAAGTATTGATAGCTTCAGGCCAAAAGTAATTTGGTAATGAAAACTTATTAAGCATAGTTCTAGTCATCTCTACTAGTGTCCTATTTTTCCTCTCTACAACACCATTTTGTTGTGGTGTTCTAGGAGTTGAAAAGTTATGGAAAATTCCATTCTCTAAGCAATAAGATTCAAAAAACTCATTTTGAAATCTTTTCCATGGTCACTTCTTATGGATGAAATGAAATAACCTTTTTCATTTTGAATCCTTTTTGCAAAACTTTTAAAAGCATCAAAAGTATCATGCTTATGAGTTAGAAAGGAAACCCAAGTAAACCTAGAGTAATCATCAACTAGGACTAGTGCATAATATTTTCCACCTAAACTAGCACTCTTAGTAGGTCCTATTAAGCCCATGTGAATTAATTGAAGAGATCTAGATGTACTTATAATATTCTTTGCTTTGAAAGAAAATTGATGTTGCTTCCCCATTTGGCAAGGACCACAAGTCTTGTCTTTAGAAAACTTTAGCTTGGGAAGACCTTTCACTAGCATTCCTTTTGATAAGCTTTGTAAGAGCTCCATGCTAGCATGTCTAAGTCTTCTATGCCGTAGCCAAGCTTCATTACTAAGAGACATAAGACATTTAAAGGATTGGTTAAACCAAATTGTCTAAGTCAATTAGGTAGGTATTGCCCCTCTTTTCACCCTTAAAATCTACCTTTTTATCCATCAAAGTAGTAACTCGACATTCTCTAGAGTCAAAGGTGACTTTATTACCTTTGTCACATAATTAACTTACACTAAGCAAGTTATATTGTAAGCCATCAATAAGTAAAACATCATTATTTAGAGAACAACCATTCTTACCAATGGTCCCATTGCCAATTACCTTACCCTTAGAATTAATTCCAAATGTGACATTGCTACCCTCTCTTTCTTTCAAGGCCATGCATAGTCTCTTATTGCTTGTCATGTGCTTTGAGCATCACATGCCAATCATTTGCTTCATTAGTGGTTGCCAAACAACCCTACACAACACAAGTAAATTATCTTTGCTTTGGTACCCAAACATATTTAGGTCCTAGGTGGTTAGGTTTTGAAGGATCCTTTAACTTGAGATGGGCCTTTCTAATATAACAATAAACATTTATGTGTCCATACTTCATGCAATATTGGCATTAGAGTTTAAACTTATGTGTCTTTCTCTTATGCATTGCATTGGTATGAGAGAGGGGATTTCTCACACCAACATAATGTGTGAGCATGAACTTCCATGAATGGGTGTTGAAGTAAATTTTCTATACGTGTTTGAATAAGCCTCCTTTTTATTGTACATGTATGCATGATTGGCCTTATTAAAAGTAGGTCTTAAGCCTTGTTGCACCTTTCTTTTGCCCTTAGGCAATGGTAGTTTAATGCTTTGAGCACTTTTCATTCTTATAACCTCAATACTTGATGTTTAAGGTGTTAGATGAATGTTATGAGTGAAGAAGTAGAAGAAGAAGCTCCATTAAAGCCTATACCATGCCTAACTAAGGGAGGTCTTTGTGAATAATAAGTGTATCCAAAGCTTCCTTACCTTTGTGGAACTTAGAAATAGAGTTTCTAAGCTCAATGACTTCATCTTTCAAGGAGTCATTGTCTTTTCTTAATGAAGTTAGGGATAAAGATGACTTAGATAGACTCTCTATAGACTTCCTGAGTTCTTCATTTGAAGCCCTCAATTCACTTACAAGACTATTTAAGGATTTAAACTCATCCTCTAATTTAGTGCACTTCTTCTTGTAAGTTTTCATTTATGACTTAGATTTGTCACATTTCATGGTGAAAGCTTCTAAAAGCTCATCATTGATATCATCTAACTCATCAAAATCAAAATAAGAGTAAGGTGAAGAGCTTTCTTCATTAGATGAATCCTCTTAAGCCATGAAGCATAGATTTGCAACCTTTTCCTCTTCATCTTCTTCACTTGAGCTATCATGTCAAGTGGCTTTAAAGCTTTCCTTTTCTCTTTATCCCCTTTCTTCTTCTTCTTCATCTTGGGACAGTCATATTTGATGTGGCCTTGCTTGCCACATTCATAGCAAGTGACTTCACTCAATCTTTCTTTGAGAGTTGGAGTTGCTTTTTTAAAGTTTTTTTTTGCTATTCTTCTTCTAATTAGATCCTTAGTTCTTTTTAAAAGCATTGCAAGCTCCTCCTCTTCTTTGTCACTTTCCTCTTCACTTGAGGCCACTTCAACTTCCTTCTCTTTTGTTGAAGACTTGTGTGCCAAGGTCCTCATTTCTTATTTTTCAGATTTCTCTCCTTGATCTCTCATTCTCTTTATTTCTTTATCCTTCTTCAAGGCTAACTCATGAGTTAAGAGCTTGCCTATTAGGACATCCGTTGGCACCTTTCCTATCTCTGGGTTAGACTCTTGGATATTACACACCCTTGCACCAAACTTTTTAAGAGGTAAAGATTTTAGAATTTTTGAATTTACCTTATGATTGGTGATAACACTCCCAAACTTCTTCATATTTGTGATGATTACAAGGAGTCTATTTGTTATATCCGCGATGCTTTCTTCCTCCTTCATCATAAAGCTCCCAATCTGTCACATACATCTTAAGTTGGCTAGATTTCACCAAGGTAGTGCCCTTATGAAAGTTCTCTAAGGCCTTCCAAATCCCATGAGTAGCAAGGCAATGTTGGACCCTTCCAATTTATTTTCATGAGAGAGAACTTGGAAGGATTGCCATGACTCTTTTATTTCTGACATTGGTTCTCTCCTATGAGCTTCAACCCTTTCCTCTCTAGGGAGCAACTCCTTACTTCCATCCAACACTTTGGTAGGTGGCTTCCACTCCTTTGCTACAATATCCCAGAGGTCTACCACATCACTATCTAATTAGATTTTCATCCTATACTTCCAATGAATATAGTTTGCTTCATTAAAATATGGCTTGATGTGAGTGTGGATTCCTTCCTATGCCATGATCTTTACTCGTAATTAAGCTTTAGAGTGAGACTTGACTCTGATACCATTTGTTGGCCTAATCCACCAAGAGGGGGAGTTGAATTAGTAGCTAATTAAAATTTTTTTAAAAAAAGTTAAGGTGTTTAGGAAGTTAAAAAGGAGAAGATAAAAATCAACACAAGAAGTTTATAGTGGTTCAGGTGTTAACAAACCCAACATCTATTCCCTAAATTTTCACATTTGGGTATTTCACTCAACTAAACTAGTGTTTTCAAGCTCACACCTAACTTATACAACTTATGTTTTATGGCTCACCCAAAACCCTCATAACTTGTGTTTATAGGCTCACACAAAAACCTATCATAGCGATTTTGGATAGGCTCACACTTTAACCTCTTACAGGAGTTTTAGATGCTACACTAACTCTTGACCTACTTAAAAAGGTGTTTATTGCTCACACCAAACAATCAACAACATATAAAGGAGAGTAAAAGGAATGTGTAGCAAATTGGCAAGAGTTTGGTTACAATTAATGGAATTCTCTTGTATTTACATTAGTTTGGTAGAGTATTTATAGCCCACATCCACCAAAGAGATGTTACTCAAAAACTATCCCAAAATCTCCAAGTTGTGCTAGGCATATTTTGCATTAAATGCTTGTCAGGAATAGGTCGCGGTCGCTACTACCATTTTGCTGTCACGAATTTGCAATTTGTACTTAGGAGCTAAAAATCATGGCAGGGAATCCCGTTCCATGTCTAACGGCTAGTCCACATGTCCTTCATCCACTGGTTGTCCAAGAAATATAGCCGTTATGTTCAACCAACTGCTCAAAATTAGTGGTTGCTATTGAACTTTCTCTTGTGCGTGACTTAGACCGCGAATTCTTCTATTTGGTAAGGAGACAACACCTTTTTGAGTCATGGTCGTGGCCTAATCTTTGCCCTCTCGATTTTTGATTTTTCAATTGTTGCCTTGGACACCTGACATGCTGTGGCTGTGGCTGTGGCTTTGGTTCCCTCCTTTGTTACTATAAAATTCATAGTTGCGACCTCTGATGTACATGACACTGTGAATTCTTCTGTGAATCAAGCAGGCTTCCTTTGGCTAAGTCGTAGCTACAAATTTGCCCGTAAATTCTTCAGGCCCTAGCTCCATCCATCCTTAGAGGATACTGACTGCGAATTTAGATGTTCATCTTAAAGATGGAGATTTTGATTTCCATCCAACTTCTAATGGTAAAACAACTTATATACTGCAAAACAACATTTAATCAAGGCATTAGAACTGATCAATCTGCATTAACAAGATTAAAAAAGGCTTATGACATAGGTTTAATCAACCTAGTACAACACTCTTTTTACAAGGAACAAGAGAGCCAACCTAACCCTTAGTATTTTTCTAAGGTACAATGCCAACCTTTTAACCAGTAGCAAGGATGGATCCAAGTACTGTCAGCGTCTCTCAAAATAGACAAGAATTACACTTTTAGTGCTCAAGAAAACCTATTCTCAAAGAGTTAGAAAATAATCCTCACTTTACTTAAATTAAAGTAACACCAAAAGGTTTGTACAAAGAACTTGTTAGATGTTCTCTAGTTGATTACAAATGTTCTCTAAGGTTTAACCTTTTACTGATCTTCAAAAATGTTCTTTATATAGCCAAACTCAAAACTAGCCATTGGAATAGTATTGCTTTTCTACAAAACTAGTCGTTAGAGGTGACAATGCCAATTGATTCTTTGCAACGCCTGTTGAACTTGCAACAGATAGTTCTAACACCCATTGTTCATTCTTTCATAGTCGTTGGCTTTGGCTTTAATGCCCGTTGGAGTAATATCAATGGTCGTTATTAATTTTCTAGAAAGCATGAACTTTATGCTTTATTTTTCAAAATCTATAGAAATGCTTCGATGGCTGTTAAGGGATTCTCAATGCCCGTTAGATATACCTTCAATGCCTATTGAGATATGAAATCTGCCTCATTAAAGGGCCTAAAAGATTTAGCTCAATCTAAAGTGTTTCTCCAATGCTTGTTGTGAATGACCAATGCCCATTTTGAGTTCTAATGAGTTTTACTCATTTTAAAGCATTTTATCCAATGCCTGTTGCGAATTTGTAGCACCTATTATGAGGGCAAGATCAACACCTATTGCAAAACCTCAATACTCATGGCAAGGTCTAGAGAGCATAGCTTAAACTAGAACACTTCTCTAACACCAATTGAGAAAGGACAACACCTGTTGCGAGGTCCATAAGGCTTTGGGCATCTACAACATATATTTAATGCATATTGCATATTGTTTAATACCCATTGAAATGTTCAATGCTTATTGGAAATTTCTCAATGCTTATTGAGTGGTCTAAACTGCAACACTTGTTCAAAGGATATAAAAACACTAAAACACAATCATTAGAACTTCTCAAGGTTTTGTCATTATTTTGTTATTATTAAAAACACATCATTCAAAGTAGAGGAGTGAGACTAATGTCTTGGGGTCACATGTTTCCAAGCATTCTCCCTATTAATATAACATTCTTCCTTTTTTAAATGATGACAAAACTAAGATGCTTTGATATCAAATGTTTAAAAATGAAAAACACACAAAGGATACTAAATGTTAAAACACAAAGCAGAGAAGATGTTTACAAGATTGGATACCTAATATACCACAAAGGATACCAAATATTGAATGTTAAAAACATACTAAATGATTTCAAGCAAGAGTATCTAAACCAATAAGTTATACCAACCAAAAATCCAATAATTCTCTCCTTTTTGTCATCATGACAAAAAGATATACTAAAAATAAAATAAAAAAATTCTCCCTTTTTAAGATAAAATTTTTCAAAAAAAAAAAAAGCAAACAAAATGATACCAAAAGGAAACAAGCCTTCTCAAGATATCTTACGGTGATATCTAAAGCACATAATATTTAGAGAAAGAAAACTCCCCCTATTTATATGCTTTCTTTTGACAAATCTCTCGAGATACTCAATCAATAATCCAGTTAACATTACTTAGGGTCACATGTTCTATTCATGTGGTGAGGAAAGCAAGAAAGGATGAATAGTTACTAGATATTCATAATTTAAACTCCCTCATAACAAAAGCATGGTAAACAATAAGCAGGGATAGAGATACCTTACAGTTTATGATTTCCAAAATATAATAGCCTCTTTAAAATCTGTAGCTCCACTCATCATTTAATTCTCCATTTTGAGTAGAGGGTATGGAGCCTCAAATCTTGTAAAATTAAACTTTCTTTGGTACCCATTTTCTTTTGGGTCCTTATGGATTAGGAGCACAAACATGTTCATCTCTTAACCTAGCATAAGAAAAGTATGCTTTATGGCCAAATTTTTCACAATAAAAGCGTTACCAAATAAAGACTTTCTTAAGCTCATTTGTAGAGCAAGTGTGAGGTGGCTTTCTAAAGGATTGATGCTTAAAACATGAAGGAACCTATGCACTCTTAATATACTTGGTTTCATAAATAAAGGTATGATTTGCCTTTGGAGTAGGAGACTGCAAATGTGCTCATGTCTTTTTGATAAAGGTGAAGGAGTTCTAGCTTTGGTAGAAGCTCTCACAAACTTTGGCTTTAAAGTGAAAGGTTTAGAATGGTCAAAGCCTAAGCCATGTCTATCTTTTGAAGTCTTTTAAAAGCCTAAAATAAGATTAAGTTTTTCTTTCCCTTTTGTAAAAGAGGTAAGTGAATCTTTTAAAATTGAGATATTTTTCTTGAGACTCATTTTGAGAAGACATAATTTCATAAAACTTTTTTTCTTTTATCAAAGCCCCATTTTTCTTTTGTAATAGATCAAAACTGTTCTTAAGTTGTACCAATTCAGTTTTTAAAATTTTGTTTCTTCCAAAACTTTTATCAAGATCATTATTGGTAGATTTTAGGGCCTCAATAAGATTTTCAATAATAAACATGTCTTCTAATTCTTGATCATCCTCATCCATATCACTATCAAGTGAGTTAGAACATACCTACTTCAAATAGCTCTCCTTAAGGCCATAAGATAGAGATTGGTTCTTTCTCTTCTCCCTATCCTTGGCTTTTCTTCATCCTCACTTGGTTTAAATGAACTAAAGTCATCGCAAGTGGCTTTATAGCCTTTCTTCTTCTTCTTGTCTTTCTTTTCAGCTTTGGCTTTTGGACAATTTATTTTCATGCGGCTAAGCCTTCCACATCCTTAGCATTTAATCTGCTCAAGCTTCCCTTTACCTTCCTTCCTTAACATCCTTTTGAATTTATTTATTAGGATAGTTACTTGCTCTTTATCATCTAAGCCAAGACATTTGGACATAGCTTTGAGTGCTATCCCAATCTTCTTCTTATTTACGACCTCAAATGTAGATGGAGCTTCTCTATTCAAGCTCATCTCATAGTCAATGAGATTGCCCAATAGCTCATCAAGTGACATGGTCTTCAAGTTTTTTAAATCCTTAAAAGAGGTGACATTGTCGAGCCACTCCTTAGGAAAACACCTTAAAACTTTCTTAACAAGCTCCTAATTGGTGAAAGTTTTCCCAAGAGCCTTCGTTTCTCTAACTATCTCAATGAATTAATCATATATTCTAAAGATAATTTCATCATGCTTCATTAGGAAGGTTTTATATTGGAAAATTAGTGTCTCCATCTTGTTTTCTTTGACTTGATTTGTTCCTTCTTGTATGATCTCCAAGGCCTCCCAAATTTCCTTGGCAGTTGACTTCATGCTCACTTTATTGTACTCACTTCTGCTTAAAGCACAAAATAGCATATAGATGGCCTTGTCATTATTGGCTACTTGCCTTTTTGTTTGTCAGATATCTCATTAATGTCTTTCTCTATTGAAGTCCCATCAATAAGTGTCTTCATTAGACTGTATGGACCTTTCTTTGTAATTCTCTAGAGCTTAATAGATTTGAAATTTGAGAAAGTAGTACATTCTACTTTTCCAATACTGGTAGTCTCCAAGATAAGTTTGATTATGTAGTGTCGCTATTATAGGGGGATGCATATGATTGGTGGGAAACCATTCCAGAAAGTAATGTCTAGCCTCCAGTGCTTACATAGGATGATTTTCTCCTTGAGTTCAACAATAATTACATGCCAAAAGTGTACAAAAATGACAAAAGAAGGGAATTTTTGAATCTTAAACAGAGGGAGATGATTGTAGCTGAGTATGTGGTAAAATTTAGTTAATTATCTCATTATACATCCTTCATGGTGGACACTGATAAAGACAAATGTTGAATTTTTAAAGAGGGATTGAGATATGAGATCAGAAGTAAGATCTCAACTGTAGTTCTTGAAAGTTATACCAAGCTAAAAGCTGCTGCAATCAAGGTGGAAAGATTAAAAAAAGAAAGGATATGACAACTGGTAAAAAAATGGCTTATTGAGTTTATGAGAGATTTTAACAGAAAGAAAGGTAAATATAGAGATTATATGCCATCACAATCCAGTGCTAGGGCTGGTTAGTCTAGCTATAAAGGTAGGGGATTAGGAGTTTCATCTTTTGCAGGCAGAGGTCAAGCTCAAGTTATGCAACAACGACCCTCATATGTACAATGTGGCAGGCAACATATGGGTGAATATAGAAAACTGACTGGTGAGTGCCACTTTTATGGGTTTTATGATCATATGCTTAGAGATTATCTTGAAAGATCTAGAATGTTAAAGGGAGGCAGAGGCAGAGGCAGAGCTACATCAGTATCCACAGTTGAAGTTTCAAAAGCTAGTGGAGCTGGAGTATCATTTGGCAGGGGTAGAGGTAGAGGTAGAATAACTACAATTGGTCAAAGTATAAGTAGATTAGAGGGTTAGAGTTTTAGACCCCAAATAGGTATGGATTGGTTATCCAAATATCACACAATAGTGAACTGTTTTACTAAGGAAGTTGTTTTGGAATGTCCAAATCAAAAAAGGGTTGTGTTTTAGGGGGAAAGACAAATTGTACTTGTATGTCTAGTTTCTGCTATCAAGCCTTTTCACATGATTAAAGTTGGTTGCGAGGCTTATTTAGCAGATGTGGTAGACACAAGGTTCACAAATAAATTTCTTGAGAATATTCTAGTGGTAAATGAGTTTCCAGATGTGTTTCTAACTGACTTACTTAGTTTGCTACCTGATAGGGATATATAATTCACAAATGAGTTAGTCTCAAGAACAACACCAATATCTATTCCATCTTATGGGATGGCTCTAGCTGAGTTGAGAGAATTGAAGACCCAATTGTAGGAATTACTTAAGAATGGATTCATTAGACCCAGTGTGTCACCTTGAGGTGCTCTGGTGTTATTTGTTAAAAATAAATATGGGACAATGAGGTTGAGTATTGATTATGGGCAGTTGAATTGGATTATTGTGAAGAACAAATATCCTTTGCCAAGAATAGATGATCTGTTTGACTAGTTACAAGAAACATAAGTATTTTCTAAAATTGACTTGAAATCAGGATATTATCAACTCAAAATTTCAAATCTAGATGTTTTGAAGACTACTTTCAAACCAAGTATACTCATTATGAATTTTTGGTGATACCATTTGGTTTGACTAATGCACCATCTACATTTATGGCTCTTATAAATAAAGTGTTTTAGCCTTAATTGTGTTTATTGATGACATACTGCTGTATTCAGGGAGCAAAGAGGAGCATGAACAACATTTAATGATTGTATTGCAATTTTTGAGAGAAAAAAAACCTATTTGCTAAATTAAGCAAGTGTGAGTTTTGGATTGATGATATGATATTTTTAGGACGTGTAGATTCTAAAAGAGCATAGAGGTGGATCCAAACAAAATTAAAGTAATAGTAAAATGAGAAACCCCAAAGAGTGTTGCAAAAGTCTGAAGTTTCTTAGGACTAGTTGGGGTATTATCATTAATTTGTTGAGAGGTTTGCACTTGTAGCTACTCCTTTGACTAACTTCAAAAAAATACAACATTTTAATGGTTTAAAGCATGTTAGAAGAGTTTTGATGAATTAAAAGATAGATTGACATATGCTCAAGTATTAGCCATTCCTACAGGTATTGGAGGATTTGCAATTTATAGTGATGCCTCTCATCAAGGTTTGGGATGTGTTTTAATGTAGCATGGTAGGGTAATTGCATATGCTTTTAGACAACTGAAGCCTTATGAATTATCTTACCCAGTACATGACCTAGATCTTATTGCCATTGTGTTTGCTTTGAAAATATGGAGATATTACTAGTATAAAGAAACTTTTCAAATATTTACATATCGCAAGAGCTTGAAGTATTTGATGTGCTAAAAAGAAATAAACATGAGGTAGAGGCATTGGTTAGAACTACTAAAAGATTTTGATTGTACGATTGAGTATCACCTAGGGAAGACAAATGTGGTTGTTGATGCTTTGAGTAGGAAATCAAGAAGCAGCCTAGCTCATTTATAGGTATTTCACTATCTTATTTAGTTCAGTTATGAGCTTTGAATATGGAACTAAATATGCAAAAGAATGGGCTATTGATTGCTACTTTTTAAGTGAGACTAATTTTGCATGATTGAATTAAAAAAGCATAGGGCAAGGATCCAAAGTTACATAAAATGATTGAAATGGTAAAGCAAGGGAGACATGGCAATTTTGATATTCGAAATGATGCCTTAATGTTAGGTTATCGTATTCGTGTGCCTAATATTGATAACTTGCAAAGAGAAATCCTAGAAGAATAATACTTCATATGCCATGCATCTAAGAATGAAGAAAATGTATAATACCCTACAATCTCATTTTTAGTGGCCCAAAATGGAGAAAGATGTAACAGCCTATATCTCAAAAGATGTAGCAACCTATGTCTCAACATGTTTGACTTATCAGCGGATTAAAACAGAACATCAATCACCAGTTGGAAAATTGAGATCATTAATGATTCTAGTGTGGAAATGGAAAAGAATAACCCTGGACTTTGTATATAGGGTTATCAAGAACTTTGAAGAAGAGTGATGGTATATGGGTGATCATTGATAAACTAACTAATTCAACTAACTTTTTGCCTATTCGATGGAGTAGTTTACTTAAGCACTTAGCTAAGAAATTTATGGCTAGAATTGTCAAATTACATGGCATTCTAGTGTCCATTGTATAAAAAAGAGATCCATGATTTACATCTCAAATTTAGATAAGTTTGCAATAGGCTCTGGGTACCAAGTTGAGTTTTAGTAATGTTTTTCATCCTTAGACAGAAGGGTAATTAGAAAGGATAATTTAGACACTTGAAGACATGTTTTGAGCTTATGTGACAGAATTTAAGGGTGCATGGGATGAATATATTGCCTTGATTCAATTTGCTTATAATAATCATTATCATAGTAGTAAACAGATGGCACCATATGAAAGACTATATAGAAGAAAATGTTAGAGTCCTATCTATTGGGATGAAGAAGGGATGTGTGTTTTAGAAGGGCCAAAACTAGTGCAAGACATTATGGACAAAGTGAAGGTAATCGAAATCAAACTTGAAAAAACACACGATAGGCAAAAGTGCTATGCAAACCAACATAAAAGAGAAACAAAATATGGGGTGGGAGACAAAGTGGTCCTTTGAATTTCATCATGGAAAGGAATAATTTAATTTGGTAAGAAGGGCAAAGTGAGTCCTCGATACATAGAGCCATATTAGATCCTAGAAAGAATTGGTCCATTAGCTTATAGGTTAGCACTACTACCAGAGATGGCTTAGATTTATGATGTATTTTACGTGAGTATGCTCAAAAAGTATCGGCTTGATCCTAAATATATACTTAAGGATCCATAATAATTGTAGATGATGTAAGTTAAGTTAGAGAACTAGTGAAAATCATTGGATATAAGACAATATGGTTACAAATTAAGAAATCCTTTTAGTTAAGGTGTTATGGAGAAACTGCTCATAGGAAGAGGCTATATGGGAAACTGAAGAGAACATAAAATGACAATATCCACATTTGTTTACAAGTATCAAATTTTGGGGACAAAATTCTTTATAAGAGGGGAAGAAATGTAACATCCCTATCTTCAGTCATTGGCATTCTCACATGAACATATTCATTGCTTAAATAATTTACAATCCCATATAAATATATGTATTAGATAAATGATCATTTAGATATGTGAAGTAGATAAGCACGATGATGACACTTGTACCATTGTATTTGGGACACTTGAATATATATGCAATGTTTGTATAGTTACATGGCAAATTATCTATGTTGTGTGCATGCTATAGCATCATAAATAATAGTGTTTTATAGCTTATTTAAAAGTGCAAGAAGCATATGGGGATTAGGAGATGGATGGATATGATGTAAGAGAGAAGAAGAGGGACTAAAAGAGGAAAAGTAAACTTTGAGCCAATGGAAATGAGACACCATGATTTTGTCTTATTATAATAGGCTTACAAATTGAATTTTTCATCCTTTATGAGTAGATTAGAGAGAATAAATGTGAAGGGCAACAAAAGAAAGAGAGAGCTAAGGAAGAATGAAAGAAGAGTAAGAAGAAAAAGAAAAAGAAGAAGAAAAAGAAAAAGAAGAAGAAGAAAAAGAAGAAGAAGATAAAGATGAAGAAGAAAAAGAAGAAGAAGATAAAGATGAAGAAGAAAAAGAAGAAGAAGAAGAAGAAGGAGAGGGAGAAGAATGAGATGCTTAGGAAGGAACCTAAAACTTTTATAGTTATAGGAAAAGAGGTAAGTGATTTTATCTTCTTTCCATATGAAATTCCTCCCTCATAACATGTTAATCATGCATGGCTAGTAAGAATTATAAGGTATTTAAGTTAGAGCTCATGTATGGAAGTTAAAATTGAAGAGAAACAAGAGCTTATTATGCTAGTTTTATTGTTAGGCAGATTTTTGCACTCATGATTTCATAACCCTAGAAGAAGAATTAGGGAAAGTGTAAACCATGAAAGTTATAGCTTTATGGACTATCTTAATGTATGTGAAATAGTTTTACTTGATTTTGGTGTGTATGAAGAGCTATTGCCCCTTCATTAGGGCTGGTTCACAACCAATAGAAATCTCCTCAGTTTAGCTGTTTTCATACATTTTGATGACCTTATGTGTTGATTTAGACAAAGTACAAAATATGAAATTTATAGTGTTATATTCCTTTTAAATTTTGTAAAGTAATTTTACTTACTTTATTTTATGGAAAGAGATATACCTTTTTTATTGTGACTAATTTTGAACCTAATGAAACCTATTTCATCTCTTAGTTTAGTTTTTCAAGAATTTGATGTGCATAGAATGGGAATTTGGTGATGTACCAAATTTGAAATTTGTATATTTATGTCTAATCTATATGCCTGTAAAATAGTTTTGCCAAATATATCATGGTTGATAAGATATTACTCCTTTATTGTGATGGATTCACAATGTATTGAAAACCTGCTCACTCTGAGATTGACCATAGTTGCATACCTTGCATATAATGATATATGTATCAAATGTTAAGATCCTAACACTTTAAGTAAGCCCAAGAAAGAGGACCAAACCTACCATAAAGGTTGGTCAAATCAAAAGTTGAGTAAAAGGCATAATTGGATGCTGATGTGTATGTGTGATGATATTACAATATGGTTATGTTATATACATATATATGTGATTGAATTATGACATTTTATGTGTGAATATAAGTCAAGTGAGAAGTATATGATCTTATTGCTTAGTATATCTTTGTGAATGAACACTTGCATATGGAACTAAAAAGATGTTATGACCGACTTATCAAACATTTGCAAATCACTTAGAAAAAAGGACTAATATGTCCTATTGGTAAGTAAAGTCAAATGTCACTTGAATCACATGAATTTCTAGGTGCAGTGTTTGCCTTGTAAGATCACGACAAAATCTATCTATTGCATTTGCACTTGCATAATCAATTCTTATACTTGTAATATATCTTGATGATCTTTGAATGTTGGTTGTATCGTAAGAATCTTATTATTATTTTTATTCTTGGGTCACAACTCACCAAATCATAATTATGTTCTTTAGATACTGAAGCATTGGGTTTGGATACTTTGGAGCATAAAATTTTGCATATACACACATAGAGCTTAGGTTGTCAACTGAATTCCAACTCTCTCTCTCTCTCTCTCTTCTTGTGTCATGTACATATAATTAGATAGGAATCAGTTTATGGCCACTAGCCTTGAACATAAAGTTAACATACATGTAAATTAAATACATGTTAGATTTTGTATGTATGATGAATCAACCTTTATGCATATGCATTTTGGACTTGAATGCGATGATTAGTAAATGAAAATAGTTGTTTCAAGTATTGTCCTCATCAATTATTCAATCTATTTTTAGATGTTCCTAATCATTCATCTAAGGCATCATCCATGAAATCAAATCAAATCAATCAAGCACACACGTCGATAATAATTGGTGGGATATTTAATTATATAAGGGGCTTATATATATGTTGTTCGATATGAAGACATATAAACTTAAACTCCTAAAAACTTGAAAAAGAAGTACCTATGTTAGTGCCAAACATCTCTAACAAGTGGGGGTTTCTATCTTAGAACATCAAAGGGTTACCTAATACTGATGGACATGTTGAAGCTTATGTTACCACCATGAAATGCCTAACATATAAGTGTAGAGAGTGTGTGAGATGGTCAAATAAACATGCTAACCTAAATGAGAAAGTCATATAAACACATGAACAATAGTGAGGTTGTTATGCAATGATGCAAATGGAGGATGTGTGTAGGTCATAATGGAATAAGACATATATTAAGATAATGAACAATAAATAAAAGGAAATCAAGGGGTCGTAGGTTGATAAAACCTCTCCATATCATCTTCCATTCATATCAATTGTAAAGTATACGAAAGGATGCATATATAGCCATAAAAAGGCATCAATATAAAATGGGTTTAAAACATGATTCTGAAGATAAGAATGAGAATAAGCATCATTGGTTGTTATAATTGATGCCATTGCTTCCATTTACAAGCTTGAAAAACTTAAAGGAAAGCTTATAATTAAAGGGAAAAAATGGAGTTCAATATTTTGAACTAATTCATATGAGTAGTAATAATGATCTTTTGCAAATCACCCAAATGTTTGTACAAATAATAAGACATCTATATAGACCTTTGGGCCTATTACTAGTAGAAAATAAAACTAAAAGAAAGAGGGTAAGTGAAGGAGGGAGAAGAGAATGAGAGGCCCTAAAATGGCTAGACATTAGATTTATTGCTTTCGAAGATATCTTAAGCGATGGATTTTGTAATAAAAAGATCTTGGTTCAATGCAAAGAAAGGAGCTTAGCCTTATTTAACCTTACATTGGGTATGGTGTTATGGAGTTCTAAGATTTCTATGATATGGAAACTTCTTTAAAGTTTTAATTCTGCATTTTGATAGCATTTAGCTAGGAAACATTAGCCTCCTCTCTATCCTTTGAGAGGTGGGTATTTATGGAGGAGATTGAGAGGTGCATATGTGCATAAAATGACCTGATATTTCTCTCTCTCTTACTTATTTCTATAGATAGGACCAATGAATATTTCTAGAATCTAGAGTTTTATAATTACTTATATAGCTAAGAAATTGTCCATATAACTAACCACTTGGTTACAAACCAAAAGGAAAAACTAGATAATTATTTAAAAAGCTCATACTATTTGAGTTTTTACAAGATATTTGTACAATCATATAAGTTGGTTTTATAAATATATACTTAGTTGTACAAACATCTTATGCCTTTCTTTGGGCATTATTATCTACATTCCTTTAGGATGACATTAACATGGTTCTTACTATTGTGCTGCCATCTCAACAATTTAAAATTCTAGTGCTATAAATATGGTCTCTATCATTCCTCTCAAAAGCCCTTAATGTTATTAATCACTTGTTGGATTTTGCATGCAAGCATAGTGGAAAAATAAAATTTTGAATGTACAAAACCCCATAAGGATCGACGTAATTTGATTAAATCCATGAAAATGATGTGAAATCTTACCAATTTGAGCAGAATTACAAGATTATTGGAAGGCAAAGGTGAAGTTTACACTAGTAACACCCCAGCTCAAGCTTGAAGCACACATTATCAGATTCAATTATTACCACAAGATTAATGTCCTTTATAGATATCCATATGAATAAACTCTCTCTAAAATGAAAAATGTGCTAGCACCAAAGATTTTTATAACTCTCTCTAGCCTTTTTTTTTGTCTTTTTATTTCTCTCGAGTAATAGAACGAATCTTAACACTCCTTCTATATTTTGGAAAGCCTTTAGGCTAATATATCTTAACCATTAAAAATATATGCCAACTCTATATCTTAAGAGATACAAATGATTATATATCCTATTTTGTTTTAACTTTTAAAATAAACTATATATCTAAATATTCAAGTCAATATCTCTAATTATCTTATTTATAAATATGTATCCAAAGAGTAGGAAATATAATTTTGCTTTAGGTTTCTTTTGAGTGTGCGACCTTGTAGGCTCATATAACATTAGCAATAGATCAAAAACTATTTGCAGCTCACAAATCATAAGTGGCCTATAACATGACATTATCACTATCTAAGTTATGTAAAGGTCATTACCTAAACTATCTTACAAATAGTATTACAATCCTTTTGTCATATTATATCTCAATTGAACATAAGACATGAATTATGTCATCCTTATATAGTTCAATTAAACTATTTCTCAATCTCTAAGTAAACTGATATAAAATGACATTGATAACTTTATCAATTCGGTTTTGCAAGGCCATGCATTTTTCTTTAGTCTAATTCGTCAAGGGGCTTAGAGATATATTTCTCATAAGTATATGAGGGAAAAATTCCTTCTTAATCACTCATATCCCTCTAAATGATTTACTCCATGTCTAATATTAGTTTATATAATCATCCTATTAAATATAATATTGGACTGTATCAAAACATAAATTTATCATATTAGAAACCATGATGATTTTTAAGTTAAAGGATTAAGCTAATACTATTATTTAAGAATTACTTATGACAATTTATCCATGTAGTAATCCAATAGCGGGTCAATCCAATACAATGTTTCTAAGACATGTGTTTCTGTTTTTGACTTAATATCCCATATTCATGACCAGTAAAATATAGTCATCAAATCGAAGCACATACTAGTTATTATTCATTATTATTTCATTAATGATGACAAACTAGGGATAATTTAGAACATAATTCTTGATACCTAAAAGTTTTCCTATCAAGTCACATACTTGATGACCTTGAGTAGATTAAATATTCATGAAATTTATTGTTTTGTTTTAAACACAATATAATAGAGATATTAATAAAATGCTACCATGACAATATTAAAAGGCATCCATTACAAAATTAGCCTAGGGCACATCACTAATATCTCCTATCACATTTAGATGTGTTCTTTTATTATACCTCATAAGGTTCTTTAATACTTGTACATAAATTTCATGCTTAAAAATTAAGATAAGAAAAATCAAATACCAATTATCAAATTTATAAAAATAGATTGCAATCTAGAATTTATAAAGAATTAAATCCTCTTATTTGACTCTTCGAATGATAACAAGATCTAAGGGTTTGAGGGGCTTGAACTTGAAGTAAGGATGTTATAGATAAAAAAGAACTTAAAGCCTTAAAAGGTAAAAACTTTTGGCATTTAAGACTTAAAGACTTAAGCTTTGCAGAAAAAGCCTTTTATAGATATCGTTCATAAGTGTAGCTTCTTTATTTGTAGAGGTCTTGGGTGAAGTCTTTCATTTTATCAATAAGATTAAGAGATACAATAAATTTTTTCTCAAACTCTCTTCATGAAGAAAGCCTTTTGATTAGTTCACTTAGTTTTACCACATTATTTAGGACATGACTTATTCTGATTAACTATATTTGTGAGTCCTAAATTAATACATCTACTAATAATCTAATTTATAATAATTAATTTAATTTAAATGTAATTAAATTAACATAGATCAAATAATTTGATTGATCAATAATAATTTAATTTAAATTCAAATAAATTTAATTAAATCTAAACAAATTTTAGTAGACTAGAATATTTTTTTATTGGTATAAAATTTTCATGTCTATAAATGCCTTTGTCAAGAATTATTCACAATTTATTTTAGTGGACATATATCTTGAAAATTTTGTTTATATGGATGTCTTTTATTTAACATAATTCATGTAATTTATTAACATGAATTTTGACTTTTAATGGATTTTAAGCCCACTTTTACATTTGCATAAATCCAAATTTATTAGCATAGCTAAATTATATTATAAGCCCAATGATGATCCAACTCTAGCCGATTTTAAAAAAATTAAGTTTTAAGATCCCTATTATTGTTGGACAAGAAACAAAGTTTTAATGCAACATGAATTAAAACAAGCCAAATCACAACAAAATTCAACTAAATCATTTGTTAACGTGAATATAAAGGATAAGAAGATCTTCTTCTAATTCACACTTTTGCGACACCAAATCCATGTTATTATTCCATTAGTAGGAGAAGATAATTGAATAAATCATCTTGCATCCCTTTATGCTCGCTTTTTTTAATGATTAAATTTCCATCATCGTAACATTGGCCACTTCTCATTTTTCTGCATCTTGATTATTTTTTAATGTGAGGAAAGGGCCATGCTTCTTTTTTTTTTTTGGTCTCTCATGCTTTGACAATAATAATTTAATATGTCTTTAAAATTAAACAAAGTTGTGCATAATCTCATTGTCTTTAGTCCATGGCCATATCATGCAATGATTGGGAGTATGAATCTTTGGCTTTAGCCATAAGAGCTTATTTTCATTATAGTGCTGTTGGAACTGGAAAATAAATTGTAAGACTTTTTAGTTTGGTTCGATACTTTTTTTTATTACTTTTTTTTAAAAAAATTTTGAGGCTTAATTTCTTTTCTTTTTACAAATCATCATCTTTGATTTGCTCTTTTATGGCCATAATTTCTTAGCTTTTTGAATTATGAAATCAATTTAAACTCTTTAGCTTTCTTTAGCTAAGCCAATTGGTGATCTTCAATTTAATTTCTTTCAAGATTATAACTCCTTAGTTACTTGAGTTGCCAAATTAACTTTAACTCTCTAGATTTCGATTAGTTACGTCAACTTATGATTTTCAGTTTGATTTCTTTTAAGATTATAACTCCTTAACTATTTTGAATAATCAAATCAACTTTTGAATTTCTTAGTTATTAAAAGAAATTAAGTCAACTTGTGCCCTCTTAATTTTTGTTAACTATGTTGACTTACAATTTTTTGGACTTCTCAAATAGTTAAGTTAGATTTGAGATTTCTACTTTGGCTTTTGATCTTTTATGCTTTACTTCTACTTGGAGACTACCACTTTGAATTTTCACTTTACTTTCACGTAGAATATGTTACTTTGAATTTCTGCTTTACTTATCTTTAGAGGTTGTTTCAATTTTTTTTTTTTGCTTTATTTTAACTTGAAGACTAATGCTTTGAATTTCTACCTTGCTTATACATAAAGACTGTTATTTTAACCTTCTGATCTTCTTTTGCTTGGAGACTACTTTGATTTTTCTTTGCTTTTTTTAACTATTTGACAAGTTTATTTAGTAATTCCAACTTTTTAGATTTATTTACTTAAATAACTAATTAAGTTTTTGCAATTTTGTGCTTTTCATTTTCATTAACTTTTTAACTAATTTGATTAAGCATATTTACATGTTCTTAAAATTTTGCAAGGATGATTCACACCAATGATCTTTTAGATTCTCATCAATGAATAGGTACAAAAATCCTTAACTATGATGAGAATAATACAACCTCATGCACAAGTTTATGGATTCAATGCTCTATTATTGGATCTCTTGTTTCACTTGTGAGTACTTTCAAAAAGTTAATTCATCTAATTGAATGGAAAAAAGAAGTTTCATATTCATTCTTTGACCTAGCTGACAATAGTACTGCTAATCATCCTAATCTATAATTAATATCTCATGTTCATTTTTTTGATGTTTTTGTTGACAATTTGCCATTGTTAAAATCAGAGAATCATTAATAAAGAAGTTTTTTGGCCTCCCATTTTGAATTTAATAGATAATTTTCTTACATCAAATACTATTTGAAATGACTTGAAAAATATGCTTGCAAGGAACAAAGAAGTCCTCACTAAATCTAGCATTTAGAATCCCTTAGTTGTTTCACTATTTATCAATGATAAATTGACAAATGTTATGTAATGCCTTTTTTGAACATTGGAGTTCATCCACTAACACCCTTTATCTATCTAATGGTGAAGAATCCATCTCATTACAAGACTTGATTATACTTAGCGGTCTTCAAGTTACGAACATATTTTATGACGAAGTGATCCATTCTGCTAAAGAACTCATAAGAGCTGATGAGAAAAGTTAACCATATTTACTGTATTGTTGCCAATACTTATTTCATGCCTTCCATAACACTCTTATAGAGTTAGCAATGATTTTGAGATGACTATTGAGAGTTAGGTGCAGTTTTGGTTTCCCAATGACAACAAATATGCTAAGCTACTAGAAAAAGATTATGCAAAGTGAACCATTAAGCCTAAAAATTTTTAAACCTAACATGGGTTATTGGGGGTGCCATTATCTTATGATTAGAGATGGCAAAGGCCGTCTACAACACTTGGCATAAAAGACCTCAATGTACAAGAAAAAATATATTTGGTTGCTTTAAATTCTTATTGGTTGTGCATATTAGTTCTTCCTTACAAAAACACTAACCTTATACACTATAATACATTAAAGGTTTTGAGTATGATGGCCATTTATGATTAATTTTGCTTAGCCATCCCAATATTAGTTAGTATTATCATGGCTTATGTGCCATTTATACTTTAATAGACCTCAAGCAATGTGACACACTATTCTCATTCCATTATCTTTACGGATGGCTAGCTGACAGGTTAACAACACACTTCAACACTGATGATAAAGTAGACTTTGCCATGATGACCCTTTATAGTAAGGAAAGGATGGTAGACTACTTCATTTGGCCTTAGGCATCCATGATCTTTAAAGAAATTATTCTCAATTATAGAGAAAGGCTTTTACCAAATAAGTCATATGTTCTCAAAGATGATGATTCTCTATCTCTTAGATGGTTTGATTATTTTGTTACCCTTTGTTCTAATTTTCTAACTTTTTGTTATAAGGATGAATTAATAGTAGGGCCACATAATCCTTATAGATTTAGTAGACAATTTGGCTTTTATCAGGACATTCCAAGAAAGAACCATAAAGTCTTTAAATAATTGACACTAGAATATGTACTTAGATTATGGAGTTCTTGCATAGATTGGATAATGGGTCAACTCTGATAGTTCCTTCTTAAACACTTGCAAAGCCTTTTTTTATACTCAAGAATATAAAGACTAATGGTCTAAATAGTGGTGCTAAGCTTTCTTAATTGACATGAACCTTAGCCTTAAACTAGTGCTAAATTTATTCAAACCTTACAAACCCAAGGTTGCATATGCTCATCAGGAAAAGCATACTTTAGATGTCCATCAAAACAAGTTGATATTGAAAAGGTAAGAACATTAACATTGATTACTTTAAAGTTAAAATATCATACTCCTAATGAGAATAAGATAATTGTTGATGATGTTCTAAATCGAGGGCAACTTGGAGGAAGTTTCACTATAAAGAGTGCAAAAATAAGTTAATAAGGAGACATTAGTAAGTTTAAGCAGCTCAAAAAAGATTATATTTTGAAAATTATAGAAACCTTTAATCAACCATAAGTGATAGAGAAAATTGCAACTTTTTCTTATAATCTCTCAAAAAGAGATATCATAAAAGCTCTTAGAAGTAAAGAAAGTGGTGATGAAAGGGAGTATAATAATATTGACCCTAAAAAATGTAAAATCTCAAATGTCAATTCATGTGATAGACATCTCCACTTTTTCTTATTTTCCTACTTTATTTCTTGCCTCTGATAAATTTGATCATCTTGTAAATGCTATAACTTTTGATGAATAAGGTCATAACTTACCATTAAAGGAAGTAGACACTATATGCTCAAAATAGGAGACTTCATGGCTGCCTATTACACTAAAGGTCCTACAAAACAAGTGAAGCCTTTAGAGAAACCAACAAGGAAAGAGTTGTGACTTATCCTATACAATTCTACGTTTTATTATGATGATATTATGTTCAATCATTGATGCCCAATGGCTAAGATAGTATGGAAAGATTCATATAAGAAGATAGCTCGTATTCCTAGAATGTAAATTAATTTTTTAGTTAAGGAGGTCAATAAAGCTTTAGTTGACTTTGAAAGGTCGAAAAGATTGATATTAGCATTACAAATAAGTAATTTGTAGGCCAACTTAAAGAAGTTCAAACATTTACAAAATTATAGTATAATCTTTCCATAAAATGTCATTAAACACTCAATTAAAGGAACTTAAAAGACTCATTAAGAAACTTCATTACCTTTTGACTCTTGAGCTTCAATTTACAAGTGATCGCTTTGTGAGCATTAGAATTTAGGGCCTTAGGATGCAAGCAACATGATAAAAATGAGCATTAGATTTTAGGGCCTTAGGATGCAAGCCCTATGATAAAAAAAAAAAAAAAACTATTGAATTTACCTCTTAAAATGCAAAAGTTACAAAGGAAGAAGAGCAAATCTTAAGGAAACCTTGGATCAAACTTAAACTTAGCCTAAAACCTAACTAAGCTCAATTTAAAAACCACCCGACCACCTTTTATTTGGTTGTACAATCAATTACTTGGCTATATATCCAAGATAAGAACCCTAACAGGTAGGAGGTTTTAGAACCTTGACCCTTATCTGTCACATGGTTATACATCTAACTTAGTGGTATGTACAACTAACCTTTTGCCTATATAGACCACCCTAAAACCTTAAACTCTAGAATATCTTAGCTCTTGTCTATTATGGATTAAGAATGAAATGCAATAAGAGTTATTCTAAGAGCAGACAAAGGCTTGGAAAACCTTAACAAAAATATACTGAAATTGCTTCACCAATAACCCTAACTTAACAAACTAAACCCTAAACCCATCTATATAAAGATTCAAGGTGATACTCTAAACATTACAACATCCATTTATGCATATCCCTTGCATTTTAAAGGACAAACTCAAATCATAGTGCCTTTAAGGGTAAGGCAACAATAAAAAGCATATTAGTTCCCACCTATTCCTCCTCTTCTTTGCCCTTAATTTTTTTTCTTCTTCTTTGAAAAACTAGTCGAAGTGGGCTATACAGACCTCTTTGTGGTATATACAGACAAGTGGGAAGGTTGTATAGACCACAAATTAGTTTGCATAACCTTTTTTTATTAAAGATAGATTGCAATTTTCTTCTTCTTCTCCATTTGATTCTTTCTTTCTTTAGGGTTTCTTAGGGATGTCTTGTGAGTTCTAATAGTGTGATAAGGGTAGCTTTTATCACCTAGGATCCCTATCCAATCAAATAATAAACCATTGACCAAGTTAAGGGTTATTTTTATGCTCCTAATCTTTTTTTCTTCATGCCTTTTCACTTTTTTATGTGTCATATATTCTATTTTTGCATCATTTTGGCAATGATTAGGAGAAGGATTTGCCATCGCAATGACTTTAAGAGCCTTGTGATATTTGTTATCATTCATAGCTATTATTATGCTATAATTATCCATCATCATAAAGGAATGTCTAGCTATCTAGCTAATTAAATCCATTTATTTACTTTAAAATGGTTATTTTAATTATAGCTTAGGAGAAAGATCAATCCTTTATGAGCCCTATTATGTTACATCTAATGCTTAGTAGGTAGCATGCAATATATGTATCATTTGGCCTTTTTAGCTTCAATCTTGATCACTTTTACATCCTAGCCTTTGATATGGCTAATGGTATGTTTTTGGGATGCTTAAGCTCTTTAAGAGCATTATAGAGGAGGATTCAATGATCCTAGGGATCCCATATGCTGATTTGACATCCTCTAAAATGAATTTGCATATCATGCCTATTTTGTGTCTCATGCTATATGTTCATGTGATGTTAGGATTGTGGATGACATGATCTTGGAATTAAAAACATAATTAGGTCCCCTTGACTTGGAGAAGATTTGGTAAGACTGTTGCCAAGGGTATTTCATTATTTATGTTTTATTTCATTCCTTCACTTTCCTGATTACAACTAACTTGTTTGGTTTTTTTTATGTGTAGGTGGCTATATGTATGCATGGTAACCTTGATTTTGCATGTTTTTAGATTGTTAATTATGCATGACCTCTATTTGAAGATTGTTATATCCCTATCCCTATGGTGAATGTGTATAATGTTGTAATGATGATATGCTTGATTGAGACACACTAGAAATATGCTAAAGAGTGATAATTGAATTAACTGATAATGAGACTAAAATGGCAAAATGTGAACCAAAGATGCCCAAAGGATGAATCCCTAAATTCGAATAGTTTAGGGGTGCCTCGCCTCTTCGCCAAGCCATACCTAATTTCTGAACCCAATTTCTAATAGGGTAAAGATAGATTAGACCTTCTAAATAACTTAGGTAGGCTCATAATTTATCCTTGCTCAGATTCTTATCCAAAACAACATTGGGTGGAGTCTCTACATTCTATTTGGGGATGATACCAATGTATTGTCCCACCTTGGTCCTTTGTTGACCACAACTTTCAAAAAAGTGGCATCTATCTTATGAATGGGCTTAAGGATCACCTGTAGATCCAATTCTTATGCCATAGTTAAAGGGTTATTACAATGTATGATCCTTATCCTTTTAATCCCCTAATGATCGATAAAAGGTAGGAGTCACACGAAAGATTCCATTAGTTCAAGCACTACCTTGAAAATGGTTATGGCGCTTATAGTGGCAACTCTATTGGGGACTTTGAATTGACTTTGCATGAATATATGATTCACCTTTTACCTTATTAGTTTTGTTATTGGTAAATTCATTGCATTCATTTAGCCTCCACACTTTACACATGTATTAGGTTTACCATTAGATAAATTGATAGATTCTCTAAACTTGAGACTTAAGCTCCATTTGGGCTTAGGAGATAGTGAGGGAGTTTATCACTCACTAGCCAAGTACCATCAGGAATGTTAAATGGGGCTTTATGATAACCATCCCCCAAGCTTGTGAAAGCCATCAACTACAATGTTGTCCCTAGGCATCAAGAAGGGGGGTTGAATTGGTGTATAAAAATTTCAACAACAAAGAAAAGGGGCAGAAGAAAGAGTAGAATGGAGACAACCGATTTATAGTGGTTCGGGTATAATTGACTCTACGTCCACTCCTTAATTAACCAATTGGGTATTTCACTGTCTCATGATGTTTTTCAAGCTCACACCCAACTTGTACAACTTGTGTTTTGATGGCTCACACATAACCTTACAACAATGTGTTTTTAAGCTAACACACAACCTCACTCAAGTGTTTCACTATGCTTACATTTAAACCTTTCTTGAAGTGTTTTTACAGGCTAACACTATAACCTTACAACTTGGTGTTTAATGCTCACACCTAACACTAACAATTTCATAAAGAAAATTGAAGAAAATGAGTAGTAAAGATTGAGAGCTTTAATTACTTGTAATAAATTTCTTAGCAACATTCTTCATGGCTATTTGGTAGAGTATTTATACCTAAACTTCACCAAAGAGATGTTGCAGAACATAGCTCATCAAATCTTTGAGACATGCTTGACAGATTCTGCATTAAATACTTGACAATCTCAATTCATTGTCGCTACTACTTATTAGCGGTCATGAAATCCAAATTTTTGAAGGAAAGTCCAGTTTGTGTCTAATGGTTAGTCCACGTGGCAGCTTCTGATTAGTTCACCAAGAAAATATAGTCGTTGCTCTTTTACCTACTTTCAAAAGTCGCAGTCGCGAGCTTTCTTGTACAGGATGCGACATAGGACACAAATTCGTCTTCCAAAAATAGTTATCTTCTTCTTCATAATTTGCGGTGGCTACCAACAAGATGCCTTTACAAATTTTGACTTCCAACGTTCTGCTGAAACACGTGTCATGTTGTGACTATGGACTTACTTCCCTCCTGAGTCACTTCGAAATTTGTGATTGTGATTAGGGCGTGACACACACCGCGATTTCGTCTGTCAATTTTAGACTCTGTCATTTAGATGAATCGCGAGCAAGAATGGCTCTGCGATTTTGCCTGCATGCTTTCTAACAATGCTTCTTCACATATCGTGGTCGCGAATACAAAGTGGCGATCGCGATTTAGAAGTCATTTTTCATACTTGAGAAATTTCAAGCTCCATCCAACTTTCAACTTTAGATAAAAACTAAAGGCTATAAAATAACACTTATTTGAAATATTAGACATGATCAATCTCCTTTGTCAATATCAATAAAGGTCCAAGACTTGGGTTAACTACCCTAGTCCAACAGTGGGAAATTTAAATTTTGGAAGGAAGGTTAGTTAAGCAAGTACGAGAAGAAGTAAAAGAAGAATAGAATACATAAAGATTTATAGTGGCCTGAGTATTAACTAATCCTAAATCTACTCCCCAATTCTTCCAATTGGGTGTTCCATTAGTACTAAATGTTATTGTCAAGCTCACACTTAACTTTACAACTTGTGTTTTGCAAAGGCTTACACACAACCATACAAGTGTTTCCTAAGGCTCACACACAAATCTATACAAGAGTTTTCTATTGGTTTAATCTCAAATTCAATCCCAAAAGATGTTTAAAGCTCACAATAAACTTCTTAAAACTCAATAACAAAAAGTAATTAGATAGAGAAAGTTGAGAAGTCAAAATGCAATAGTTTAGCCTTAGTAAATGTTATTCTCTTGCATTTATGTCCATTTGGTATAGTATTTATAGGTTACTCCAGCTAAAAAGATGTTAAAGATAAGACTAGCTCATAATCACCAAAGGTTATTGGGAAAATCTAGCATTTAATGCTTGTTAGACACATGTTGCAGTTGAGATAGTAAATTCATTATCATTACATGACTTTTGCTTTAGATTTTGCATGGTCACGGTTGAGATTATCAACTTGTATCCAATAGTTAGTACACATGTCAACATGTCATTAGTTTCTCATAAAACTATCCATTAATACCTTTGTTATGGCTCAATCATCTCGAGCATGAAACCAAGGTCGCAATCACTACAAAGGTCATGTTGGTGAAGTGGTCATATCATGTATTACAATTCAATTAGTGTAATTTCTAGTTCAAGTTGAAGGAGTGTCGCGGTCGCGACACTTGAACTTCCAAATAGTTCCTCAACACATGGCAATCTTTGGTTAGTGTTCAGAAGTTCATCCTCAAAGATTTGAGTGTCATCACCACGAGGATGACTACGAATCAAACTATCCAAAATTGTTTCAAGTTTAATCAATGTCACGGTCGTGACACTGTAGGTAGAGGTTGCAACACTATAGGTAGAGGTCGCAACATAGGATCCAACTTTGATTTTCATCTCCATGCAACTTTTAATGTTATTCTAACTTTATTTTTGTCATCACAACACTTAGAGAAGATTATTAGTACATTTCAATCTATGTTGTCAAGATCCAAAGAGAGTTTTGATATAGGTTTGACTAACCTAGTTCAACAGTTATATTTATCTTTAGTGACATTATTTAAATGTCACAAAAAAATGTCATAAATGTCATAAAAAGGTAAATGAAATGACGTTTGTTATAAGTGTCTCTTAATAATAATAGAATTATTGCAAGGACTATGACCTTTAGTGACATTTATTAAAAATATTACATTAATGTATTTTTTTAAATTTTAAGTAAAATTTGCGCAAAATGTCATTAAAAAAATGTCATAATAATATATGAAAAAAAAAGGGAATATTATATTAATTTAAATAAAGTTTTGTCAAAAAAAAATATAAGGACAACAATGAGAAGAGATTAAGATAGATGGTGACTGAGTTAATGAGTCAAAGATAAAAAAAAAAAAATGACCCTTGAACAATTTTTTTTTTATAAAAATAAGTCATAAATAGATTTTTCATAATAATTTTAATTGGTTGTAAAAAAATTTATTGAGTCTCATATAATAATTTATTTTTACTCATATAATAATTATTTATTATAAGATAATAACTAAACTAAAATATGATAAAAATAAAATATATTTGCATAAACTTAAGAGATTGTATATATTAATAAATACATAAATGTATGAAACATTGCTACATATTGATATATTATTTAAATTGAAAAATTCATATCATACTTCATATATTAAAATAATTTAATTTTAAGTGAATCTAATGATCTTATATTTAGCAATTGGCAAATATTGATAGGAGTTGAGTTTTGAGAAATTCGTATATATGGGATATAAATTAGATTTTGAAAAGTTAATGAAGAAATTAATGAGAGAAATATAATACACAATATATTC
The DNA here is from genome assembly GCA_949677035.1 of Omphalea diandra. NCBI lineage: Eukaryota > Viridiplantae > Streptophyta > Magnoliopsida > Malpighiales > Euphorbiaceae > Omphalea > Omphalea diandra. The sequence goes on from CATIWR010024964.1 coordinate 60,241, forward strand.
AGTTGGGAAATATTATACCCAACATATTGAGTTCGGATAGATAGCGGTTTTGGTTGGTGGTACCTAAATCTATATTATAAAAAATAAATATTTTTGTTCAATTTTGTCATATTATAGAAAAATGCTTTTTAAAAAAAATAATTACAATTTTTCATATTTAAGTACTAGATTTTGGGTCATAAGAATGCGAGCTCAATGATGAGAAATTACTTGAATTATCTCAAAAAAAAAAAAAAGGGATATATTACATAAGAGAGGAGCAAAAGCTTAGAAAAAGCATTGAATCAAAGACACCTTCCATCAAACCGAAACCTTGAAAAATCATTTGGGGAATAAACTATTGGTTGTGTAGCTAACATAGATGGTTGTACAACTAACTTCAGAATTCTATACCACCATCTTCTTGGTTGTACATATTCTTCCTAAACCCCAACAAAGAAAATTTTATAGAACACTTAATCATCTAACCTTAGAAGGTTGTACAACCAACCTTAAGTTTCTATAGACATCCTTAAGGTTGTATAAATAACTTGTAAACTCTATTCTCTATAATTTTTTGTATTCTTATCTATGAGAGGCCTAATATAGGATGCAATTTGAGCCATTAAGCTTAGTTCCAGGGATATTATTTATTTTTAGTATTTTTTTAAGGCTAATTTTATTATTAATTGAGTCTAATTTGAAAAAAAAAATACTAGATAATATCTCACTTTTGGCTTGAATTTTAATAATTTTAGGAAATCCTGTAAATTGGAGCTTACTAATGAATTATGAAAGTTTTATGGATGAAATTGTGCAGTTTCAGAAGTTTAAGGACCACAAAGAAATTTGACTATTCTGGGGGATTAGTTTTAATATTTGCCAGACAGATTTTAAGTCCAATTTCCATTCAAATTAGGAAGACCCGAAAAGACCATGCAATTGTGGAAACTTCACCAGCTCCTTTTCACAAGAGAGGAAGTTTGGTTTGTTACAATTACTAATTAGTGAAAGATGTTATTTTTCTTAATTTAAAGAGGAATAGGATACTATAAATCGAGCAGAAAGTATTTGTAAAAAGAGAGAAAAAATAATGATTAAAATTAATTTTTAGAGAGTTTTTATTTTATGGAGAAGGAGCTATCCACAAGAGAAGAATTATTGGTCAACTATCAAGCTTGAAGAGGATTGAAGAATACACTGGTTTTATTATGAAAACTTTTCTATTTTATTTTCTCTTTATTTTGATGTTGGTTAGTAATTCAATTATGAACTAAATTAATTAGGCACTTGGGTATGATGAACTCTAAGATGAGTTTTGAACTGTAATTTTTTAGATAATACAATCTTTTCATTATTTGTGGAATTCAATTGTATTTGTTCTTTATTTTCTTGAATTGATATATCTAGAATATTGATTCTTGTCTTAATTCTTTAAACTTATATTGAGAAATCAAGTTATTGAATAGATCTAATACAATTGAAAGGAGTTGCATGTATCGCTAGAGAAGGATAACATAAATCTTTCGGATTAAGGTTAAACCTAATAGTGAAATTCAAATAACTATAATGCAATTTTAGGGGTTTTAATTAGGAAGAGATTCTAATTAATCAATCTAGAATTAGATGTTAATGATCTTGAGAAAGACTTTAACATACTAAAGGAATTTTCATGGTTCCATAAACATTGAATTAAATTGTATTGCCGGGAAATCAATTTCTTAATAAGTCTTAGGGGGATTCAATACCTGAGTGTTATTTGTCATATTGATCATCTTTTTTCCACTCTCATTCATATTTTCATTATTTTAGTTTGTCGAATTATTTTATTTTATTTTAATTAGTTAATTCATTCACTTAAAATTACTAGTTAAATAATAAAAAAAATAGTTAATACTAGTAATTTTAGTCCTTAAGGGATCGACACTCGATACTCCTACGCTATACTATACTCGATAGGTGCACTTGCCTACTCAATTTACAGGTGTTAGCGACAAATCGTATCAAGTTTTTGGCAACGTTGTTGGGGACTAAAATATTAGGAACATTTTATATCTATTAATTTAGCCATTTTTTTCTTTTCTTGTCCTATTTTACCCTTCCTGTTTTAGTTTCGTTGTGGTTTCTAGTCTTTTCAGAGACTTTAGCGGTGTATGACTTGAAGCAACACAACTAAGTTAGAACCTGAAGATCCTGAAATAGAGAGAACTTTTCATCAAAATTTAAGACAAAAGCATCAATAGAAGATTGAGCATAATCAAGAGATAGTAATCATGGCAGATCGTCAAATGACTATGTTTGACTATGCCAAACCCACTATGACAGATGTTACAACCAATAATTTTGAAATCAAGCCGAATATCATTCAAATGGTGCAGTAGTCTGTAAATTTTGATGGTTTGCCAGATGAGGATCCAAATTCTCATCTAGCTGATTCATTGGAAATATGCGACACTTTCAAGATCAATGGAGCTACGGATGATGCCATTCATTTAAGGTTATTCCCATTTTCATTAAGGGGAAAGGCCAAATGGTGGTTGAACTCACTTCCTAAGGGTTCTATTACTACATGGAACCAGATGACAGAGAAGTTCTTATTGAAGTATTTTCCTCCTGTGAAGTCAGCAAGATTAAGGAATGCTATCTCATCATTCATTCAATCGGATTTTGAGTCACTTTATGAGACGTGGGAATGCTTCAAGGATTTTTTGAAGTGCCCATAACATGAGTTGGATACTTGGGTTTAGATTCAAACATTCTATTATGGATTGAATCACATGACTCGTCAAATGATAGATGCAGCGACAGGAGGTTCTCTCAACAATAAGACACCAGATGATGCTCAAGTATTAATTGAGGAGATGACAATGAATGGATATCAATGGCAAACAAATTCAAGGAGTAAAAAACCTATTGATATGTATAATCTTGATTCAGTCACTGCTTTGGCAAGTCAAGTTGAAGCTTTAAATAGAAAGATTGATGGATTGGTTTTAGCACCACAAATAGGTCAAGTGTTGCAATGTGACTCATGTGGAATGGGACATAAAAGCCAAGATTATCCTAATATGCTTGGAATGCAACAAGAACAAGTGGACTATATAGGGAACATTCCAAAACAACAAAATAACCCTCTATAGTAACACCTATAATCTAGGATGGAGAAACCACCCAAATTTCTCATGGGGGAACCAAGGACAACAAAGGAATAATCCTTCACTAGGTTATCAACAACAACAACAACCACCCCAAGAGAAGAAATCAAATTTGGAAGAGCTAATAACCAAATTCATCCAAGCTTTCGATGCTCGACTCCAAGCTCAAGATGCCACTTTGAAGAATCATGAAACTATGTTGAGAAATCAATGAGCTTCCATCCATAATTTAGAGAATCAAATTGGACAGCTTGCTAAAATGATTTCAGAAAGGCCATAAGGTAGTTTGCCTAGTAACACAAAGACAAATCCTAAGAAACATGTGAAGACAATCACCCTTAGGAGCGGAAAAGAATTACAAGCTAGACCTAAAGCTTAAATCAAGGAGAAGAGTGTAGCAGAGACCCGAGACCAAGGTGATGCACGTCCTAAGCTAGTTAAGGAATTCAAACCTATCATTCCATATCCTGCAAGACTTAAGAAATATCACTTGGATGAACATTATGGTAAGTTTCTTGAACTCTTTAAGTAACTCCACATTAACTTACCATTTGTTGAAGCTCTTTCGCAGATGCCCAAGTATGCAAAATTTCTGAAAGAACTCCTAGCCAACAAGAAAAGACTTAAGGAGTTATCTACAATGATCCTTAATAAGGAATGTTCGACCATCTTGCAAAACAAGCTATCTCGAAAGCTCAAGGATCCAGGGAGTTTTACTATCCCCTATCTTATTGGTGATTTAACAATTGATAGGGCTTTAGCTGATCCAGGGGCAAGCATAAACCTAATGCCTTATAAATTATTTACTCAGTTAGGATTAGGGGAGCCTAAACCAACTAAAATGAGTATTCAATTGGCTGATAGATCAATTAAATACCCTAGCCGTATCATTGAGGATGTATTGGTCAAGTTAGACAAATTCATCTTTCCCGCTGATTTTGTCATACTTGATATGGATGTTGATGTTGAGGTTCCATTAATTTTGGGCTGACCATTTTTTGCTACAGGTAGAGCTTTGATTGATGTTAGTGCGGGTAAATTAGCTTTAAAGGTTGGAGATGAAGAAGTGTCCTTTAAAATTTTTTATGCTTTTAAATACTCACTTGATCAATATGACACTTGTTATTTCATTGATTCAATGGATTGTGTTATTTCTAATTGTATGCAAATAATTATCTCAAAAGATCCATTAGAGCTTTGTCTTGTTCAAGGTAAAGACACAAGCAAATAGGGTGGTGTAAGAGGTGAGCAAGCAGTTTATCTAGAGGCTAATGAACTAATAATAAGGGAGAAAGCTTTTGAGGAGATTGATAGGAGTGAGGAGCATAAATTAAAACCATCCATTAAAGACCCACCTACGTTAGAGTTGAAGAAATTACCTGAGCATTTAGAGTATGCATTTTTAGGAAAAGATTCAAATCTCCCAGTGATTATAGCATATGATCTGAAAGAGGATCAAAAAGAGTAACTTTTAACTGTACTTAAAGAACACAATAGGGCAATTGCTTAGAAGATTTCAGACATAAAAGGAATTAGTCCCTCTTTTTGCACACACAAGATTCTCATGAAGGATGACTTCAAATCAGTTGTGCAACCACAAAGGAGACTAAATCCTAACATGAAAGACGTTGTAAAAGCTGAGGTGATTAAATTACTTGATGCAAGAGTAATTTACCCTATTTCTAACAGTTCATGGGTAAGCCCTGTGCAGGTAGTACCAAAGAAAGGAGGAGTGACGGTTATTCTAAATGAGAAGAATGAGTTGATTCCCATGAGAACCATCACCAAGTGGAGAGTATGCATTGAATACTGAAAGTTAAATGATGCCACAAGGAAAGATCACTTCCCTTTACCCTTCATAGATCAAATGATAGAGTGACTATCAGGACATATGTACTATTATTTCCTATATGGTTTATCTGGTTACTTTCAAATCCCTATTGCTCTGGAGGACCAGGAA